>BPLR01014286.1:0-47142 GCA_021605095.1 Caerostris extrusa | reverse complement strand
ATATATATATACCAATAGAGGGCGCCAGTTAAACTTTAAAAAAATGAATGAAAATTATTTATAAAGGACTTTCTGCAATATAGTGATAAAAATATAGGAATTGAGGTTAATTTTATTTTTTTATATTACTTGTTATTTTCGTGCTCAAACTTAATTCACGTCATCTCTGAAAACTCCGTTTCAGGTCAGATGCAGATTCAAATTAAAAATTCAAAAGACGATGACGAGTACATCATAAAAGGTTATTCAAACCACACAGACATCTTATGTACCATTTGTTTCAAAAGGCTTTCCATGGTGTGAAATTTCTGTTACCTCAGATGGGAAATCTTTGCCTTGCGTCCTCACCATTTACAAACATTGTGGGTGGCGATGCAGCTCATTGGAGGATATCCTGCCCAGTATGGTTGGCCAGCACTCACCAGGACCCAGAATCCAATGAAGCGTGTGGAGTGTAACTATTGGCGCTGGAATTCTTGGCCGATCGAGCCCCTCCACTGTCAACCGGAACTCGCACGAGGGCATTGCTTGATGAGTGGTGTAATATTCCCCATGATCAGATTGATAATTTGATACTCATCATGCCTAGGCGTTGTAAGTCCTGTATTGCATCGTCCGGGAGACATACTCCATATTAACCATCGTACTAACCATGTTATACAATTTTTCGAAAGTAGGTTCTTTTTTGAAATTTTCTCTACGGAGTAAAAATCGCAATTTTTATTAATTATGTCAAACATATAGCATCTTTTTTGCTCTTTTACCTTTTGTTTAATAAATAACTTTACAAATAAGTCAAATTTGTTTTGCTTCTGTCTCTTTCTTTGCATGAAATTTATTATCCTTAATTTATGGACATGAGTATATATAGATATTGATATAATGTTTTTGGGTGCATTTAGCGTACTTGCCTTATTTTAAAGAAAATTTAATTTTTTTTTTTTCCTTGATGCTGGCAGGATTTCAGCTGACTATGGATCAGTCAGTAATCGCACTGCCCGAAATGTTTTGAGACCGCTGATTTTATTGATATTCTGTTTTTAAGAATATATAGCCAAAAAAAAAAAAAAAAAAAAAAAAAAAATTTCTGTTAGGGCGAATAAAAGATTCCATTTCCAATAAACAAGTAGAATTATAAAATCCTTATGATATCTAAGCAAAAAGTAATAAAATTCTCCAGATTCTTCATATCTTTTAAAATTTCCTTTTTACCACATAGTAAATGAAACGGAACACTGTAAACAAGTAACTCATTTCCTGCACATGCAAGCAGCCAGGCAGCCAAACTCAGTTAACTTGGGTCAGATAAATGAGCATTTCCACTATTTGCATATGTATTGAGCTCACAATTACCTAGCGACCTGCTTTAATTCCGCTTTTTTGATTACTAAGTAAATACGACCGTAATCCGAACTAATTGATCAAATCCCGCCCTCTCTTTCATGCTCTGATCTTCTTCGGGTAGTTTGCCTTCCATCGAAAGATGAAATATGCTCAACCCAGAAGCTGGAAGTTGGTTTGTAAAACTCCGGGGACATGCTTTCGTCAGCAGGAATGCTTTGCATTATGAAGTGTTATCGCCAGGGCGGGAAGCATTATACGCTCCTTTATGTGTCCCTGCTCCCCCCCACTCGTCATCTTTCCTTGTTTAAGCCTTCTTCCATTATTTTCCACTTCCTCTTCGGAGATTTGCATGGAAATGAACCTTATTAGGCATAGTGTTGTAGAAGATTCCTGTGTTCTGCGTTTTCGTTGGAAAATTTTCAATTTTTTGCGTTAATATACATATATTTAACCGTGTAAGGCATCGATTAAAGGATAATCAAGATTTTCTCTATCAGAATGCTTTATTGATGTCATTATTATTAATTTGTTTATTTATTTTCGTGCATTTAAAACTTTCTAATACTTTATTTTTTATTCTGCAAATATTAAAATTGAAAACTTTTTAATATATATATATATATATATATATATATATATAAAATTCTTTCTCTCGCTCTCTCATATATATATACATAAATCTACTTTTTCTCTATGAAGACAACATAAATGCTGCTGAATGACTACTTGATTCAAATGTAATATATATGTTTTCGCTTTATGATAAGAGCATAAAGATTTGAGGACGTTATATATAATAGATACTTTTTTTTTTGGTGCATTTAGCGTACTTGTAATATTTTTAAGAAAAATTTTTTTTTTTTTCCTTGATGCTAGCAGGATCTCGGGACTGTGGAACAGTGAGTAGACTCTCGACCCAAAATATTTTGAGAACGCTGATTTTAATTATATTCTGTTTTAAGAATATTGAGCATAAAATATTTATTTCTGTTAGGCAATATTTTTTTTAGAATATGGCGATTATTTTTTATTTTGTATTTCTGTTAGGCGATTATTTTTTATTGGGCATTTAGATTTTCGTTTTTAAATTTCCTTTTACTTTGTTGAAAATAAAACGGAGACACTGTAACAAGTCACTCCTTCCTTGCACAGGCAAACAGCGAGAAGCCAAACTCAGTTAACTTGAGTCAGATAAATGAGTATCTCCACTATTTGCATACGTATGAGGCACACAATTACCTCGCGACCTGCTTTAATTTCACTTGATTAATTAAGTAAATACGACAGTAATCCGTACTAATTGATCAAATCCCGCCCTCTCTTTCATGCTCTGATCTTCTTCGGCACACAGTTTTCCTTCCATCGAAAGATGAAATACGCTCAACCCAGAAACTGGAAACTGAGTTATAAAACTTCGGGACACTCTCTCGTCAGTAGGAATGTTTAATTATGAAGTGTTATCGCGAGGGCGGGAAGCGATTATACGGCCTTTATATCCCCCCCCCTCGCCATCTTTCTTTGTTTAAGCCCCTTCCATTATTTTCCGCTTCCTCTTCGGAGATTTGCATGGAAATGAACCTTATTAGACATATCGTTGTAGAAGATTCTTGTGTTCCGCGTTTTCGTCGGAGATTTTCTAATTCTTGCGTTAAAATACATATATTTAACCTTGTAAGCATCGATTATAGGATACTCAAGATATTCTCAGGCCGAATTGCTTTATTGCTGTCATTATTATTATTTTGTTTATTAACTTTTTAACTTTTGTAACTTTCTAACATTTTATTTTTTTACTTATACTGTGAATATTAAAATAATTGCAATTAAAAGTTAAAAACTTTTAAATATATATATATACATAAATTAATTCTCTTTCTCGCTCTCTTATATATAATCTGCTTTTTTTTTTCCATGGTGCGAACATAAATGATACTGAATGACAGCTCAGTTCGAATTTAATATATACATTTGCTTTTTCTTGATGAGGACAACATAAATGCTGCTGAATGGCTAGTCAATTCGCATTTAATATATATGTTTTCGTTTTGTGATAAGAGCAGAAATATTTTATATATATATATATATTTATAGTTTTAGTGGGGCATTAAGCGTACTTATCATGTTTTTTATGAACAATTTTTTTCCTTGGTGCTACCAGGATCACAGGACTGTGGAACAGTCAGTAGACACTCGACAAAAATGCTTTGAGACCGCTGATTTTAAGGATATTCGGTTTTAAGAATATATAACATAAAAATTTTTTTCCTGCTAACCAGATAAGAAAGAATCTATTTCCAATTTGCAAGTACAAATACGGAAATTCTTATGATATTTAAACAAATATAATAAAATTCTCCAGATTATTCTTCATTTTTAAATTTCCTTCTACCGGATAGAAAATAAAACGGAAACACTGTAAGAAGTCACTCATCCCTGCACGAGCAAACAGCAGGAAGCCAAACTCAGTTAACTTGAGTCAGAGATAAATGAGTATTCCCACTATTTGCATATTTATTGAGCACACGATTACCTCGCGACCTGCTTTAATTCCACTTGATTAATTAAGTAAATACGACAGTAATCCAAACTAATTGATCAAATCCCGCCCTCTCTTTCACGCTCTGATCTTCTTCGGCGCAGTTTGCCTGCCATCGAGAGGTGAAATATGCTCCAACCAGAAGCTGGAAGTTGGGTTCTAAAACTTCGGGAGATGCACTCGTCAGTAGGAATGTTTAATTATGAAGTGTTATCGCGAGGGCGTGAAACATTATACGCCCTTTATATGCCCTTCCCTCCACCTACCGCCATCTTTCTTTGTTTAAGCCCCTTCCATTATTTTCCCCTTCCTCTTCGGAGATTTGCATGGAAATGAACCTTATTAGCCACATTGTTGTAGAAGATTCCTGTATTCTTCGTCTTCGTTGGAAGAATTTCTAATTCTTGCGTTAAAATACATATATTTAACCTTGTAAGCATCGATTAAAGGATAATCAAGACTTTTCTCAAGCCGAAATGCTTTATTGCCGTCATTATTATTATTATTTTGTTTATTTATTTTCGTGGATTTGAAATTTTCTAAAACTTTATTTTTTACTTATTCTGTGAAAAAAAAAGTGTTTAAAAAAAAAAGTGGAAAAATCTTTAATATATATATATATAACTTTTATTACTCTCTCTCTCTCTCTCACTGTGTGTACGTGTGCACACACACAAGAATTTAATATACAATTGGTTTCTCTTTATATTGCCAACAGAAATGTTTCTCAATGACAACTCAGTTGGAATTAATATACACAGTCAGTCACATTAATGTGACCACCTGTCAAAAGCCAGAATAACCACATCTGGCAGAGCGGACCGATTGCTATTCGTTCAAGGTAATTAACGATTGAAATGCTTTCTGATGCCCTAGGATATCCTTTATATACACTCCACTGCAATGTGTCGCCACCTGCCTTTTCTGATTTGTTATTTCACGTTGACGTCGAAAGTAGGTGGTGGTCACATTAATGTGACTGGACATATATATGCTTTTCTTTATGATGCGAACATAAATGTTGTTCAATAGCTACTCAATTCGAATTTAATATAGATCTGTTTCCGCTTTATGATAAGAGCATAAATGTTTGATGACGTTATATATACATATATATATTTATATATATATATATATATGTTATATGTGTTTAATTTTTGGTGCATAGTGAACTTGTGATACTTGTTTATGCACATACATGTGCATAGCGTACTTGTCATATTTTTAAGAAATTTCTTTTTTTCCTTAATGCTGGCAGGATTTCAGCCGACCGTGTAACAGTCAGTAAGCGCACGGCCCGAAATGCTATGAGACCGCTAATTTTAATGATATTCTGTTTTAAGACTATATACCCAAAAATATTTTTTTCTGTTAGGCGAATAAGCAAGATTCCATTTCTATTCGTAAGTACAAATATGAAATTTCTTATGCTATCTAAACAAAAATAATTAAATTCTCCAGATTCTTTTTAATTTTTTAAGATTTCCTTTTACCACAACGAAAATAAAGCCGAAACACTGTAACAAGTAACTCATCCCTTGCACAGGCAAACAGCGGGAAGCCAAACTTAGTTAACTTGAGTCAGATAAATGAGTATTTCCACTATTTGCATACGTATCGAGCACATCATTACCTCGCGACCTGCTTTAATTCCACTTAATTAATGAAGTAAATACGACAGTAGTCCAAACTAATTGATCACATCCCGCCCTCTCTTTCATGCTCTGGTCTTCTTCGGCGCAAAGTTTGCCTTCCATGGAAAGATGAAATATGCTCAGCCCAGAAGCTGTGGAAGTTGCGGTTGTAAAACTTCGGGACATGCTCTCGTCAGTAGGAATGTCTAATTATGAAGTGTAATCGCGAGGGCGGGGAAACATTATACGCCCTGTATGTCATTGCACTCCCTCGCCATCTTTCTTTGTTTAAGCCCCTTCCATTATTTTCCGCTTCCTCTTCGGAGATTTGCATGGAAATGAACCATATTAGGCATAGTGTTGTGGAAGGTTCCTGTGTTCTGCGTTTTCGTTGGGAAATTTTCTAATTCTTGCGTTAAAATACATATATTTAACCTTGTAAGCATCGATTAAAAGATAATCAAGATTTTCTCAAGACGAAATCCTTTATTTCTGTCATGATCATTATTTTGTTTATTTATTTTCGTGTATTTGTAACTTTCTAACATTTTATCTTTTACTTATTGTGTGAATATTAAAATAAATTAAATTAAAAATTGAAAACTTTTAATATATATATATATATATTTGCTTTCATTTTATGAAGCGGACATAAATGTTGCTCAATGACTTCTCAATTCGAATTTAATAGATATCTGCATTCTCTTTATAATCTGTTTTCTCTGTAATGCTAATATAAATGTTGCTCTATGATTGCTGAATTCAAATCTAATATACTTTATAATATACATAATATAAATTATATTAATATGCTTTCTCTTTATGATGCGAACATGAATGTTGCTCAATGATTGTTTAATTAGAATCTAATATATGTCTGTTTTCTCTTTTATGATGTCAACATAATGTTGTTCAACGACTGTTCGATTAGAATCTAATATATATATATATATATATATATAATTTATTTATTTATTTGGTTTATTTCCATGGCATTTAGCGTACGTGTAAAATTTTTAAGTAAAATGTAATTTTTTTCCTTGTTGCTGGCAGGATCTCAACTGATTATAGAACAGTCAGTAGACTCTTAACTCTAAAGAATATATAGCCTAAAGAAGAAGAATATATAGCCTAAAATATTATTTTCTGTTAGGCGAATAAAAAAGCATTCCACCATTTCCATTCGCAAGTAAAAATACAAAAATTCTTATGATATCTAAACAAAAATAATAAAAGTTTTCGAATTCTTCTTTATTTTTGTAAATTTCCTTTACAACATAGAAAATAAAACGGAAATACTGTAACAAGTCACTCATCCCTTGCATAGGCAAACAGCGGGAAGCCAAACTTAGTTAACTTGCGTCAGATAAATTATTTCTACTATTTGCGTACGTATTAGGCACACAATTACCTCGCGATCTGCTTTAATTCCACATGATTAATTAAGTAAACACGACAGTAATCCAAACTAATGGATCAAATCCCGCCCTCTCTTTTATGCTCTGATCTTCTTCGACACACAGTTTGCCTTCCACCGAAAGATGAAATGCTCAACCCAGAACCTGGAAGTTGGGTTCTAAAACTCCGGGACATGCTCTCGTCAGTAGGAATGTTTAATTATGAAGTGTTATATCGAGGGCGGGAAACATTATATGTCCCTTTATGTGTCCCCTGCCCCCCCTACGCCATCTTTCTTTGTTTAAGCCCCTTCCATTATTTTCCACTTCCCCTTCGGAGATTTGCCTGAAATGAACCTTATTAGGCACATTGTTGTAGAAGATTCCTGTGTTCTGGGTTTTCGTCGGGAGATCTTCTAATCAAGATAATCAAGATTTTCTCTGGTCGAAATGCTTTATTGCTGTCATTATTATTATTTCGTTTATTTATTTTCGTGTATGTGTAACTTTCTAATACTTCATTTTTATTTATTCTGTGATTATTAAAAAAAACCCGGAAATTTTTTAATATATTTATATAACTTTTAATACTCTCTCTCTCTCACTGTGCGTGTGTGTGCACACACACACACGAATTTAATATACAACTGTTTTCTCTTTATGTTGCGAACATAAATGTTTCTGAATGATAGCTCTGTTCGAAATTAATATACACAGTCCAGTGACATTAATGTGCCCATCTGTCAAAAGCCAGAATAACCACCTTTGGCAGAGCGGACCGCTTGCAATTCGTTCAAGGTAATTAACGATTGAAATGCTTTCCGATGCCCTAAGACATCCTTTATATACACTCCACTGCAATGTGCGACCACCTGCCTTTTCTGATTGGTTATTTCATGTTGACGTCGAAAGTAGGTGGTGGTCACATTAATGTGACTGGACTGTGTATATATATATATATATATATCTATATATATGCACCAAAAAATTAACATATATATATATTATATATGTGTGTGTGTTAATTTTGGTGCATAGTGTACTTGTCATACTTGTGTATGGACATACATGTGTATAGCGTCCATGCATATCCATGCGTATCCATGCGTATTTTTTTCCTTGATGCTGGCAATATCTCAGGCGACCGTGCAAAAATCAGTAAACGCCCAAAATGTTTTGAGGCCACTGATTTTAATGATATTCCGTTTTAAGAATATATAACCTAAACTATTTTTTTCTCTTAGCCGAATAAGAAAAATTCAATTTCCATTCGCAAGAAGAAATATGAAAATTCTTATGCTTTCTAAAAAAAAATAATAAAATTCTTCATTTTGTAAAAATTTCCGTTTACTACATAGAAAATAAAAGGGAAACACTGTAATAAGTAACTCATCCCTTGCACATGCAAACAGCGGGAAGCCAAACTTAGTTAACTTGAGTCAGATAAATGGGTATTTCCACTATTTGCATACGCATTAAGCACACAATTACCTCGCGACCTGCTTTAATTCCACTTGATTAATTAAGTAAATACGACAGTAATCCGAACTAATGGATCAAATCCCGCCCTCCCTTTCATGCTCTGATCTTCTTCGGCACGCAGTTTGCCTTCCATCGAAAGATGAAATATGTTTAACCCAAAAGCTCGAAGTTGGGTTGTAAAACTTCGGACACGCTCTCGTCAGTAGGAGTGTTTAATTATGAAGTGTTACCACCAGGGCGGAAACAGTATACGCCATTTATGGTCCCTCCCCCTACGCCATCTTTCTTTGTTTTAAGCCCCTTCCATTATTTTCCGCTTCCTCTTCGGGGATTTGCATTTATTTACGTGCATTTAAAACTTTCTAATACTTTATTTATTCTGTGAATAATAAAATAATTGAAATTAAATGTTTAAAAACTTGTAATATATATATATAATATATATTCTATATATAGCCCGACTCGTGGATCAGTGGCAACGTGGGGGTTGCTGGTGAGCTTTAGGGAGGAGGTTCAATCCATTGGCTGGTTTGCTGTAGTCACTGTTTTAAAAAACGAGGAGACTCGACAGCGTTTATGATGTTCAGCATCTTGCCTTGTGAGTCAGACTACTTGTCGGACCGATTCATTGTTAGTCTCACGCGGCCGAAATTTTTGGGGGTTTTCTCCCATCCGATATACACATGCATGGTAGTTCCCTCTAAAAGTCCCCCCCCTGTAGGCACTGCCCTCTTTCTTCAGTGACACCGAGTCAAGTGAGACTTCTTCCTACAAGTGTTCCATCACAACAGAGCGAACTGATGGCCCATTGGCTGGCGCTCTGGCCTTTGGTACCACGGGTTCCAGGTTCGAATTCTGGCAGGGATGTTTATGAGTTGTTCGAAATCCACTGTAGGTCCCGTTCTGTTTAACCCTCGTGTGCACAAGAGGACCGCAGAGCGACAAACCTAACAGAAGCTGTTCCCTCCTTCCATGAGAACAACACTGGTTCGTGGGCTTAGCCTAGATGTTGCTGCCGACCAAGTGGGATAAGAAACAAATATATATATATATATATATAATATCATATTTCATATATATCAATTTCGTTTTTTTTAAAAATTTTCTACTCAAAATTTTAATTTTTATGCTCAGTTAAATGAATTTATCACTTTAATGATAAACTATTATTGTTTGATTAATGATTTTTATACGTAAATTGAAGAAGAAATGAATCATACTTAACTAGGTTTTTTTTTTTTATTTTTTTGTATATATCCATTAGATGGACAAGCCTTTCGATCATTTTAAAATTAAACTATTTTTAAATTAATTAATATTGCACAGGGAGAAACATTCCACATTTAATTATTCAGATTTAAATATCGGTAATGATTGAATATTGTATTATTGATATTTTCAATCGATTTATTTCATACTAAAAAAAATCAACAATAATCTTTTATTGGTCAACGCCGTTAAAAAGAATTAATGAAAACAATAGAATCTGATTAATTATTCTAGAAGAATACTATGATTGTCCTCTTACATGGAATTATCTCTCCTATGACATCTCATTTATTCAAAACAATGGCTGATCTCCATACAAGCCAGACAGTTATAACACTCAATCCATTCTAGACTATTTATTACTGTCAATGCTTGAATGTCAATCAAGGACAAATATTTGCACAAGAGACCATAGCATTGTTACGGCTGCACATTGCTCTTGGAAGCTCACAAGTAATCTATTCCAAACACTGGTCTTGAAAGAACTCTCAAAAAAATATTTTTTAACCATAAATAAATATATTCTGGAAATTATAAATGCCATGTCCATAGAGATATGTAAGAATATTCTCTCCGTGTGAAAAATGTTCTAAAATGTAATATAAGATTCCCAAATGCGTTATATTCAATAATTAGAAGAACTTTGTTTAGATAATTATAAATTTATGTTGAAAATAGCGATATCTTTTTTTGATGTTATTAGAAGAAAAAGTCCCAAGGCAAAGTAAAAGAGTATTCAGGTTATCAGATGTGTTAATGGAGATGCAAATTACTTTTAAATCCATTGAATTATATTGTGGCATTATTTACAGTGTATGTTGTTGTGGCTAATTCTCATTATTCGGCAACGTGGGAGAAACACCCCATGAGTGAATGACGTATATGTAGATCATGCTTAAATAAATTAAGCATGATCTATTTATATATATATATATATATATATATATATATATATATATATATTATATATATATATATATTATATATATATATAGATCATATTATATATATATATATATTATATATAAATAAATTAAGCATGTTCTATATATATATATATATATATAATATATATATATATATATATATATATATATATATATATATATATATATATATATATATATATATATATATATATATATTATATATATATATATATATATATATATATATATATATATATATATATATATATATATATATATATTATATATATATAATATATATATATATATATATATAAATATATATATATATATATAAAATATATATATTTGTATTAAAAATTATAGATATATTATAAAATTTAATTTTTTAATTCTAAAAAAAGCAATATCTGTTAGAAAGAAAATTGTTATCTAATATGTTGTTTTTGTTATCTACGTCTTTATCGAATTCAAATCATACAAATTTGACCCTTAGCGTTGAAACAAAAAGAACATATAAGCAAATGAAAATACAAGGGAATAAGACCAGACATTCCTAACCAAAACGACCAAAAGACTTAAAAACTGTTAAAAACAAGTAATCTGTATGTTTCTAAGAATACAAATTTAAAAAAGCTGGAAGCACCATAATAAAAGTCCATGCGATTAGAACATGTTTTCTGTGACCCTCCAGTAAAGAGCACACAAATCACCATTCTGTTATAACATAGTTCTGTCCCAAACAAACAAGTAGATGAGCCTTATTTATTTTCTCTATCTTGCAATAAAACACATACTTTTAGAGCGTTGCTGCATGCCGATAGTAGATCTTTTAGCCGCCTAAGCCGTTGCCAGGATGCACCACGTGAAGGTAAATTTACTGTCGCACCTCGATCACACGCATTGTCGCGGAATATAGACTTGCGCTGGGACATGATTATTTGGCGAGCCATCTGCACCACATTGGCATATTTGATAGCCCAAATTGCTCGCTCTGTGGGAAAGACGAGATCATGAACAGGCATCCTGTAGCGGGTTGTCCGGTCTTGCATGGGTACTCCAAGGTGAAAAGATATTGCAGTGTAAGAACTTTGCCAATAACTTTTCTCTTATTGTTTTTCTTTTTTTTCTTGTGTGTGTTTTACACTATTTTGATCTCGTAAGAATTTATTATTTTCTCTTGCAAATGGAAACAACAATAATAAAAAATAATAGTAATAATAATAATAATAATATATTCATAGTGTATATATATATACATATCGGAGTTCACAATCCCTATTTTGAAAAGACGTTCAGCCCTGGTATCATGTTCAGTTCTTAATCTAACATTGGCAATGACCTCTTTATTTTTAATCTAATCTAATATTTACCCACGAAGCTAAGCAAACAATGCCTTAAGCTAACAATTAAATAAAAAATTGTTCACATTCTAAACAAATGCCACTTATATTTTCTTAAACTAAATAGAATTTACGTTTGACTAATTTAAAGTAATAAATAAGGCTCCAAAAGCATTCAACTTAATAAGCCTCGCGGGCAAATCTACAAATTAATTCTTTTACAAAAAAAGAAATTACAAAAAATTACCTCTTCAACAATGCGAAAAATATAGTCACGAAACAACATAAGCATGTCCCCTTTTCAAAACCCAAATAATGTTATTTTTTTTTATCCATAAATATGCAAAGCAGTATTTCGGTACAATGTTTCGCGACGCTTTATTCATATAACAAAAGGGAATCCAACGCTTTACATTGGCATACACTGGCATTGTTGACTTGAATTTGCTTGGTAAGCTAAACACAACAATGGATCGCTTTGGGAAAAAACGTGTTGAGTTTTTATTCTTCACTGTCACCCTTTTGTCGAATATTCTTTTTATTCTCCACCCCGGCCGCATATTTGGGTTGTTGTAGTTAAATCTTTCCACCAGTGGAATTTTTTTCACGTCTTCCCAAGCAATTTTTTTTTTTTTTTTTTTTTTTTTGTTCTGCCTTATTTATTCTCGGCTTAGTTCTTACGGCAAAATGGTTCATCTGTATGATTTATTGCCATTCCGGATATAAAAGATCCAGAAATGATGGGGTTCGATTGATGGCGTGTTAAGTCTCTAAACAAAAAAGCATTTGGATTAAGTATATTTTTTTTTCTGGCTCGTGGGTTCTTAGATATCTTGTATTTATTCTTTTTTTTTTGTTTTTGTTTTTTTAGCTTTTGTTATTCTTACAGGTTTAAAGGAAATATATTTAATTTTTAGTTATCCTTTTTTTTTCCCGTGTTTTCTTAATTTTTTTTATCTTAGATGAAAAGTTCATAAAAATTAATCTTAAAAAAAAAAAAAAATCTATAAAATCAATAAATTAAAAATAATGCTATTTAATTTTATTTAATTAATAATTAATTAATTAATTAAAAATTTTCTAAAATAGATTATTTGTATCTGCCTATATAATATATATATATATATATATATATATATATAATCATTGGCGCAACAACCCCATGGTTGGACAAGGCCGTCTGCCTACTGGCAGATTTCGAGACGAAATGCTTTCTTTCTACGGGGTAGGGTTATCAGTCCTACGCCCAACGCTCTACAGTCGAATTAGCTCGGAACCTACTGTTTGATAGTGGATTCCGAACCACTATAAACACCCATGGCACCGCCGGGACTCGAACCCGAAACCCAAGCACCAGAGCTCTAGTCACTCGGCCATCAGGCGCCACACACACACACATACCAAATGTTTAATTTAGACTTTCTTATGTTTGGCAGTTAGGCCTAAAAGGCCTGCTTGCGAAACCCTGAAGCTATCCCTGGGTTATTTATTTTCAATTCCAGTGGTACAATATGGGGACAGTATAGATGGGTCGCCTACTTAGCATTTAATCTGCTGCAAATATCTTAGAGGGGAACGCTCGGCATTTTAAATTAACAACTACATTTCTATTATGAAATCTAACTACGAATCGAAATCTACATTCTGTTCAATTCTTCATCATACGGCCTTTAAAATTTACAATTATGTTAACTATTTCGCAATGAGGATTGGACTACAATGCATCAAAGCTATTTTCCATGAATAGAAATTCCTTTTGAGTCTTTTTAAAGAAGAACCATCTAATATCTGTGTTAGATGCGCTATTTTTATTTTATAGGGACATAAACAAAGACCATGAACAATTTCTCGTTAAAAGCAGTTATGATATTTTTGGTCATCCGTATGCTTTGTGTTCCATTTACAAATATCACGAACAGCTCTCCGCCCCCTCTCCCTCTGATAGAAGAACAATGCCTTCGAGAAAGAATTTTTAGTGGTAACTTTCCTTGTTTGCCTGTCATATAAGTGAAAAGTCAGGAAGCTGTGATTGTCAATATTAGACGCATTAACATGTCACAATTACCTTCTTTTCTCTATACCTTCCTCCCTTACCTAGGGCTGTGTAGTCCCCTATCAATTAGAAACGAGAAGATGGTACAATGACGGGTCTTATGCAGACTATGAACAGCTCACCGTCGAGTGGACAGTGACTTCCAAGAGGACATTTAGAGCTAACTGCCCCGAATTTGCATGTCGTGCGTGAGAAAACCTGGAAATCACTCACCAGGTAACCTGACTATCGATACGAGATCATTTTGCTCACAAATCTTTTACAATCACCATTAAGTCTTCTTGTTTCTGAAAGCAATGACTACAACAATGCTGCCAACGGATTCGAATCTTAGTCCTTCTGTTCGCTAGTTGCGTGCGCCGCCATTGAGGCACGAGTCGTGCACAATTACCATCTATTTTCTGAAAGAGTGCTGCAGCTGATGCCGCCAGCGGATTCGAACCTACGTCTACCTGTCCGCCACTTACATGTTATCACTAATCCTCGAGTCTGGCGCTCTTTTGATTATGCTACCTATAACTAATGACTGTCTCGTGTCCTAAATGAAAATCACTGATGTTATGGTACAAATGAAAGTAAATTAATTACATTACTGTAAAATCCTTGCATTACTGATTCATTGCATTTATTTACTGGGAGTCGTATTCATAGCTCACCAAGACGTTGAGCAATGAGGCATGAATCGCTCACCAATCCCTTAGGCGTCTGACTTGAGACTTGTGATTGATCCCCGCTTCGGGACTCGCCGCTCAATGCATTGGTGTGAATGCAATTTAAACGAGAAAAGACGATGGCGATTGTGACAACATGTGTAATCTATCCCGGTGGACGATCGGACTACAAGATAAAACTTTGGAAGAGGCGGAATAATATAAGAGAATACCAACAGTCGAGAAGTATAAGAGACTGCAGATGCGAGACTCACTTACTTGTTGTCACAAGGTTCAAAATTTTTTCCCCCATGCAATATGCAAATGCTCAGCAGTTACTATTGGCATTCTTCTCGGAAGATAACTCTTTCTCAGTCTATCGGAGTACTCTTCGTAGTATAATATGTAGAACGCTAGATGTTATGTGAAACACTGCATAGTAAAAAAAAAAATTACTCTAACTACAAAGATTGTAATGTTCATTTAAATTGTTTTCAACGTGCACATTTGTGACCACTGAGCGGAATAAGTAATTTAGAAGAAAAACGATTTCATACATTCCGGGCGTATATTTAGTATATGTGTTATTATTTTTATCAATTATTAAGAATACGTTCAAATAATCTAACTACACAATCGAAATACTTTTTTTTTCCAATGCAGCTGGCAAACATGAAAACATGGACGCCTTGGATGCCTTAAGGCAAGCGCTGCACAGACGTTACTCACTTCGCATTACCCAGGGGGCGCGTGTAACTTGATGGTAAGTCACGGACGCGGAGTAACAATGCCCCCGCACCGCTCTACGATCCTATTAGGACCGGGACCTACGGCTTAAAGTGGATTCCGAACCACTACAAACACCCATGGGCAAAGCCTGGATTTGAACCCGATACCTGTGGTTCCGAACGCAGAGCGTTAGCCATTCGGCCATCAGGCCACACAATCGAAATACTATTTTTCGCTATTTGCTTATTCGTAACTGTACACCATAAATACCGTTATCTTTGTAGCCAAACCATAAGATTTGTATTTCTCCTGTTGAGAGACACTGTGGTGAATAATTTATTTTCAATTTTTGTTCTTTTTCTTCTTCTTTTTCATTGGCGCAACAGCCCCATAATGGGCCAAGACCGTCGGCCTACTGGCTGATTTTGATGCAAGAGATTTTTTTCTTTTATCTGAGTAGGGTCGTTAACCCTATAGTCCTACTAGACCGAGTCCTACTGTTTAAATTGGAATCCGAACCACTACAAACATCCATGACATCGCCGGGATTCGAATACGAAACCTGTGGCAATGAGCGCCAGAGTGTTAGATGTTCGGAAATCAACACTCCATTCTTTTTTGTTGATGATATTAATTATAATTATAAGAAATTAAATGTTCACATATGTGTGCAAGGGCTTCAAGAAGTTACGTTACATTCGATGCATGTATGTAGGGAATATTTTTGTTGAAACGTTTTATGAAATAAATTTTAGATTAATTTGAATCAAACTAATGTATTTTTTTAATAAAATACATTTTTTTACAATGTAATTGCAAAAAAATTGCATTAAATTTACCACCCATTTTTCATTCAAACATTTTAATATTTTTTGAAATCAAATAAAAAGTATCAACAAATAAATTTTAAAAGCTGTTCATAAAAATCAATTTTTTTACTTATATATTCAAAGTATAAATTTTTATTACGCTGAATGCTATTTACTCAAACCACAAAAATTTCGTTACAGAACCGAATTCAGAAAATTTTATAGATATTTCGATGTGTTCAAATCTAAAAAAAGGGCTACTATTTGGATTTGTGGCAAATAAAACTCTAAGAGACTGTAAATAAAATTAGATTTTTTTTTTATTCACAGTATCAATATATCGATGAGAACTCAGACGTTTTTTGAATTCTTTATATTCAAACAAACTTGAAATCTCTCCATCTTTCTCCTGGTTTATTCAATTTCAAACTGTATTACTGATACTTTCAAGAATTTTTTTACTGATTTCAACAAGACAACAAATCTTTCTGAGGGAACAAGATTCATATTCTTTTATCGATAGGCATTTGTCAGTTTAATGTCTTCTGTATTTTATTCAACAAAATGGTGGAGAAACAAATTTACTCGAAATCTTTTTATTTTATAGAAAAAAATTAAAAACTAAATCATATTTTTTTTCATCAAATGACATGTAAAACATATTTGATAGATAGTCATAGTTAACTTATATTTTTCGCATGTGGCCTGGTGGCCAATTGGCTAGCTCTCTGGCCTTTGGTGCCACAGTCTCCAGGTTCGAATCCTGGCAGTGACATGGATGTTTGTTAGTTGTTCGGAATACACTTAAAACTATAGACCCCGGTCTGCTTAGCCCATGTCTGCACAAGATGACCATAGAACGACAAACCAAACCAATCTTTTTTCCTTATAGGTCCAAAAACAGTCAGATAGAAGTACTTAAATTTTCCAACTTTCGAAACTTACTTCCAAATACGTTTTCCAATGGAAAACAGAAACATCCCGTGTTTTTGCCGGGTATAGATAGGTAAATCCGAAGGCAGAAGTTGGGCTTAAAAAAAAAAAGGAAAAGAGTGTGCAATGTCGCCTATGGGGGCTAGTTTCAAACTATGATGCCATTATGGTTGCAGGATAGAGCCCTCTCCACTTTTTCCGAAGTAGATGTAGTTGTAAATGAAGAATTGATTGAATATCTTGGTCGCACGACTCTTATTTCTAGTTTGTAAAGCTATGAAAAATATTGATATTAGGGAAGGTATATATATATTTTTTTTTTTTTGAGGAAAAGTAATATTAATATTACTACTGTTTTGAAAAGATTTGATTGAATGCTACCCCAATTTAACTAATCGTCAAATATATTCGTATAATTGTTATTTCGAGGATTTTCATTAATGTAAAAGTTACAGAATGAATTTATAATTAGTTCTTGATTCTATTTAGGACCAATTTTAATATGATGCAATCTAGCAAATTGCTGTATATCTGTCGTACAAACCTTGAATCAAACTTCTTGGAATTGTTCAACAATATACTTTTTCATAAGTTCCTGTGACATGTTATTCACAACAAATCATATTTAACGCTTAAATAGTCATTAAAAAAAATAGCGTACTAATACAGAGTATGTGTGTTTGTGTGTACTCGCGTATGCAAAGCAAAATTATTTAAATTCTTAATAAAAAACATGCTTTTGTTAGATAACTAAAACAAATATTTTATTCTATCATTTATTTAATTTAAGTTGGGTTATACTTAAAAATCTACGTGCCTTTATCAGTACAAAAAACAACATAGTTCTAAAAATTCAAATAAAACAAGTAATATAAAAAAACATTTTTAAGTCAATTCCTACTTTTTTTCACTCTATTGTAGAAAGGCCTTTATAAATAATTTTCATTCATTTTTTTAAGTTTATCTGGCGCCATCTATTGATAGATATATGCAACTTAAATCTAAAAAAACTAAAATTAATTAATTAAATTTAATGAATGAATTAATATTTGAAAAAAAACTGTATTAACATCAAGTGTCATCCACTACAAGTTCAAAAAAATGTGTTTGAACTTGAGTGGATGAATAAAAGGTATTTTATGAACGATTAAAAATTTGAATAAGATATATATATAGGATTAGTGTGAGCTAATAGAAGGAATTGAGAAATAATAAATTTTTATCCAAAAATATTTGAAGCCGATAAAGCAAAATTTGGTTAAACTCAGACTTCAGTGCAAAAGTTATTTTTTTTAACTTCGGTATGTTATTTTTTTCTTTTACCAAGTAGTGTCAGTGATTTACCATATGTTAATTTGAAAATGAATAATTAATTTATTTTGTACGAATTTCTTTGCATGTAAATTAATACATTAAAGCAGCAGAAAAGCATATTTCGTGACAACATCACTTTTTCAACAAAATTTTCATTTCCATGTGAATTAACATTCATAATTTATATGCAAATTTGGTTATGCATCAACAAAGTGTTTATTGTTTCTAAAGTGCTGAAATATTCAACTGTTTGTTCGAAAAAGAATGCATTTCTACTTAAAATGGAATAATTTAGTCAACATTAAGAGTTAATGTAGAGATAAAATAAATAAGTGGCATTTGCGTGAAATTGTTAAAATTTTTGTGATTATTTATTTACACAAAAAAGTGAAAATGTGGTTTATTTCAATAAATTGCTTTTTTAACTGGAATATTAATTAGAGTTGGAAAATTACTTTCTAGAACTACTATATTAGTCGTTTACATTTAAACTGTAAACTATCACGTAATATTTATGGAAAATGTTTATAATTCATATTAATTTTAGTGTCTACTAATTTATTTTTAATAAATAATCAAAGTTTTATAAATATTAAAATAAAACTATTCACATTTAAATGTTTAATATTTTGTAAATTATTGTACATTTTGTTATTGTTAGTTCTTCTAAAATAAACTATAAATGTTATAAATGAAGAATTTAATAAACAATCAATTTTAGTAGATTATTTTTTCAAATTGTATGAAAAATGTATTAAAAATTATAAAATGTATATACAGGGTGATTATAATTAAAGTCCCACTTTCAAAATGCTGTAAAAAAATAACCACTCGACACAAAGAATTCAAATCTGAACTGAAGATAGTTAAACAAGGGGGACATGGTATGGCATCACAAAATGTTCCAGTAAAGTTCCATCCATTTTTCCTATCCAATTCGATATGGTTTGTCGTGGTGGATGGACTTTCCACTGACAGTGCCACAACTGTTGAAAGAATTGAAAGTCATTTTTCTGTCAAAAAACCGAAATAATCACGCATATTGAACACTACAGTTGGTTTAATGTGCAACACATACCAAATACGTTGTAATTTTGATTCAAAATATCACTGACAGCCGAATTCACTTTCTTTATGCCACTTACTGCGCCACATATTAGTATACTTTGAAACTTTTTTATGGAGTACCGTTTGTCCTTTCTTCAAGTATCCTCAGTTTAAATTGGAACTCATTGTGACAAGTGTTTCTGTTTTTACAGCATTTTGAAAGTGAGACTTTAATTATAATCACCGTGTATATTTCTATTATATATTCTTTATTTTTCTAATGTGTTAGAAACTTTGAAACTTTTAAATCGGTTTCAAAATACATAGGTGTTTTTTTACATGCATACATTTTCAAATACATAACATATATCATGGTTTCAAAATACATGAGGTGTAATTAAATTATCTTTTTTAAAATAAAATAAATAAATTTTTAAAATAAATAAATGTATTAATATTATTAAAAAATTAATAAAATATATTCTGAATAAGATAATGCAACTTTTATTACTCATTCTTAAAGTATTTTTATTATTACAAATCACAGAAAATTTCAATACAAGATTAAGAGATAAATATTTTTAAAATAAAAGTAAGCTTCGACGTTATGAAACCTTAAAATATAACAACAAAACTTTCATGTTCGAAAATTCATTCCTGTTTTTTTTTTGTTTCCCCTCATATTCCTTCGTAGACTGGATCATCATAATTTTCTCGCGTCTTATTTTTCAGTGGCAGGTTTCTTTACCAGAAAACAATATTTTTAGATATTGAAAAATCGTTTGCTTTGATGGATAAGTCTCCTTGCGTCTATGTTTTGATGAAAAAAGGGAAAAAGAAACGAAAGAAAAGGGAAAAAAATCTGGCCTTTTTTTTTTTTCCCTTTCAAAGATATAATCATTTTCTTTGAAAGCATATGATCAATAGCTGGAGTTATGAAACGGTGTTTTTATTCAGAATTTTTTTATTTATTCCGTAGACAAAAAAGGAGAGAATCGTTACCAGCTCCAGATATTTCCTCTTTGTTCCCTGTGGCATTTTATTTCCATTAAATTTTGCTGATGCTGTGCATTTCTCTACATGTGGTTTTTATTATGGTGCACAAAAATTTCTTTGCTAAGCGTTTTTATGTCGGCGCATAAAAAACGAGATAAAATATTTTCTTACTTTCGTCACAATTTATTTCACCTTTTCGCAATTTGTTTAATATGATTTTTGTGTAAAAACTGCAAGTCATCTGTCAAAATTTAAAAAACTAGAATAAATCATGGAATTTTTGTTACGAATCATTTTTAAGTCAAAAGTCGTTAATTTTATTGTATTTTATAACATTTTTATAAAAGTAGTTCGTCTAAATAATCACTAAATATTTTTAATATTATGGTTCTTCTCAAAAACTGCTTTTGTGTCATTGATAAATTCTATCATTTCATATATTTAATATGGAGTAAAATATATTTTTATCGACATTTTTGTGATTTGATTTAAAAATAGCTTAATTACTGAATAACTGTTACAATTTGAATAAAAATTTTGCTAAAATTTATTACTTTTAAAGAATACTTGTAAATTATATATGTTTGTTATGTAACAGAATCGCATATAAATGAAATTTATAGAAAAAAAAAAACTCATAAACAATTTTCCGTAGGGATTTTTACTTCAGAATTTAAAAGCCAACAAATTATTTCAAAATATTATTATATTCCATTATAATATATAACTATTTATTATATATTATTTCTATTATATATTAATTTTAAATATTATTTTCTAAAATATTACTATTAAATCACATTTATTTCTGCTAAATTTTTTGGAGTTCTTGTAAGAATCATTTCCTTCATAGAATTTAAAATTATTTTATGTCTTTATTTATTTATCGTTAAGTATTTTTTGAAACATATTTTGTGAGATTGTATGTGGTCAAATACATATACTTAACCACATACAATCTCCTTAACGCAGTCTCAAAAACAGCAAATGTTTTCAAAATTTCAACACATAACAACAATAGAAGAGAATATAAGATGGATTGAAGAAATGATAATATATAAATAAAAACAAAAATATTCATATTGATGAAACGAAATAGCCAAAATAAAATAAAAAGAGAAAAAATGATAAAAGTTGTATATGATATGCGAAATTTCAGACAGATAAAATATAATAAAACCATTAATCAAATGAAAGAAAAAATACACAAATATGTCACAATGTATTAAAATATATGGAAGTCCATATTAATCATATTGAGAGTACTGCGGAAATTCAACAAAAGCTAAAGGCAAAAGCTAGAAAGATTTTGTTTCTACAAATGGCATTGAAATAAAAAGCCAGTGTTTTTTTGTTTGTTTTTTTAGAATTCGTAGGTTTTGCTTAAGAATTTATCTATCGTTTTTATCACTAAAAATGGTGTGCATTACCTTTTTTAACTCTTCAACAATGTCCTCAAATTACTGGATTTTATATGGAATCTTAAATGAAATTCACCAAAATACCATAACTTTATGAAAATAAAATGATTTTGAAATCGCAAAAGAAAAGAATTTACACTCAAATGTGTGTTTTTTTTTTCAGAAGAAAAAAATTCTTCTGGTTTCTTGCTTTTATAAGACTGAGGTATAACTCTTTCTCGCATTTATTGATCATTTTTGGGGGTGACAAATGTTTTCAAGATAACAAATGTTCCTTCTGTGATAATAACTTTCATTGTCAAATAAGTATATTTAGACTAAGATAACTTTCTATTCTATCTACAGTTATAATTTTTAAAATAAATTATTTGTATATACAACTATTAATATCATATTTACTGCTTCATTTGCATATTAACATTTATTAAAACACTCATTAAAATAATTAGTGAGATACACCTATTCTAAAAAGGAAAAGAAAATGAAATAATTTAAAATTCATTCGAATAGTATACATCATTGCATGTTAAAAGTTTGTCAAATTTAAAAAATTATTTTGCGTAAGTAATACATAATACATAAGCATAGTGACTAATCACGATGTTTAATAATTTTGAAATATATTTATTAATATAAATCTATAAAAGCTACTCAAACTCTATTACAGTTCAACATTATATTGTTTTGTAATCTTGCCTAGAATATTTAAAAATAATTTTTTAATTTTCTTTTAAAAAAATTTTTATTTTGCCTTTTAAAAAAAAAGATATATTTATTTTGCTTTATAAAAATGTTCTTTTTATTTTTCTTCAAAAATAATCAGCTTTTCTAGAACTTTTAAAATTTCGAATTCCAAAAATTATATTTACAACAAGTCGAATTCTGTGACCGCTAAATTTTAAACCTTTTTATATGACATGTACCGAAAATTTCTCCAAAACAGCTTAGTATCTGTACAAAGAAAACATGTTTTTACCGAAACAAATTACTATTCTTAGTATGAGTACCTCATTTAGTTTTCTTTTGCAATCTGCTTAAAAAGCTCCAACAAAAGAAAAGCACATATTCAATTGTCTTCCTAAGCAGAAAGTACCTGTTACTCTTTATTTTCAAAAAAAAAAAAAAAGTAAAAAGGGAAATTCGTAATCCCTTTGCGACCGAGACGAAGAAATTCTTGACGGGAAATCTTTTTACAGCATGAAGTAATAGAAAACAGAATAAATAAAAAAAAGAAAAAAAAATGGCAACACAATTCTCAAAGCAGCTACTTTTTTTTTTTTTTTCCATTCCTTTTTACCATCACTGAAGTGGCAACGCGAAAAAGAAAGAAAGAAACACGGCAAAGCCATGGAGGATTCGCAGAAAAAGCAACAAGTGCTTTTTCAGTTCCGATAGGTACAGAAATAACAAATATAGTATAGTTCATTCTTGTATGCGTTTCCTTAAACTTATGCTTTGTTCGAGAACTTTCTCATATTGTTACATTTTTTCAGAGGATATTTTTTTTTCGAAGCTAGTCCCCTTAAAAATAGAACAGTTGTTACTCGGAATATAATTTTTTTAGCATTAGCATTTAGTACTATTTGTTTTCAGCACTTTGCAGATATTTACTTTACTTACTACTACTGTATTTTTTTACTAACGCTTTGTAATTTTGTATAAAAATATTTAAAATATTTTTTTTTCCTTCAGAAGTATTTTTATTTTCCCTTATAAACATATTTTTATTTTGCCATTTAAAAATTATTTATTTTGCCTTGTATAAAATATATATATTTTTTATTTTGCCTTATAGATATACATATTTTAATTTTTCTTTAAAAGTAATCAGCTTTTTATAGAAATTTTATAAAACTTCGAATTTCAAAAATTGCATTTACAATAAGTCGAATTTTGTGTTCGCTAAATTTTAAATCTCTTTCATACGGCATATACCGAAATATTTCTCGAGCAGCTTAGTATGTGTACAAAGAAAACATGTTCTCGAAAAACAAATTACTATTCTTAGTTTGAGTACCCTCATTTAGTTTTCATTTTGCAAATCTGCTTAAAAAAAGCTCCAACAAAAGAGAAAGCATATTCAATTGTCTTCCTTAAGCAGAAAGTACCTGTTTCTCTTTATTTTCAAAAAAAAAAAAAAAGAAACGAAAAAGGAAATTCGTAATCCCTTTGCGACCGAAACGAAGAAATCCTTGACGGGAAATCTTTTACAGCATGAAGTAATAGAAAAACAGAATAAAAAAAAAAAAATGGCAACACAATTCTCAAAGCAGCTACTTTTTTTCCATTCCTTTTACCATCCGTGAAGTGGCAACGCGAAAGAAAGAAAGAAACTGCAAAACCATAGAGGATTCGCAGAAAGCAACAAGTGCTTTTTCAGTGCCGATAGGTACAGAAATAAGAAATATAGTTCATTCTTATATGCATTTTCTTAAACTTATGCTTTGTTCGAGAACTTTTCACATTGTTACATTTTTTCCGAGGATATATTTTTTTTCGTGCCCTTGTCTCCTTAAAATAGAACAGTTGAAACTCGGAATAGAATTTTTTTAGTATTAGTTGTCACATTTGTTCGAGTTTGTTAGAATTTTATATTTCCATTTTATGGTAATTAATTACAATAACGATATGCTTTCCTAGAGAATTTTGAATTATTATTCTTAAAAAAATAGTTAAAACAGTAATTTTTCTTCCAATATTTTATAAGCCAATGGATGTTTCCATCTTATCAATATAAATTCTTTGTATTTTCATTTTCATATTATAACTAAAAACCCTTTTGTTGTATTCAATTCATTATATTGATGTTAAATAGATAAGTAATAAAAACTTTTATATACAACACATTTTTTATTGATTCATAAAAGCTGAAACTGGTGACGTAAAAACTGTTAAAAGAATTTCAAAAATTCATAGCAGACCAGGACCTGCTGTTTAAAGTGGATTCCAAATCACTACAAACATCCATGGCACCGCCGTGACTCAAACCTCAAACCTATTTCACCAAATTCCAGAGCGCTAGTCACTCGGCCATCAGTCCCATATTTGAATTTAATCTTTGAAAAATACTTGTTTCGCTGTTGGTTTTGTAAAAAGACACAACACAATTCTCAAAACAGCTACTTTTTTTTTTCATTCCATTTTACTATCACTGAAGTGGCAACACGAAGAAATTTTTTAGCAGGAAGAAAGAAACACGGCAATGCCATAGAGGAATCGTTGACAGCAACAAGTACTTTTTCAGTGCCGATAGGTACAGAAATAAGAAATATAGTATAGTTCATTCTTATATGCATTTCCTTAAACTTATGCTTTGTTCGAGAACTTTCTCATATTGTTACATTTTTTCCTAAGATATATTTTTTTCTCATGCCCTAGCCCTTAAAAATAGAACAGTTGCTACTGGGAATAGAATTTTTTTAACACTATTTGTCGCATTTGCTCGGGGTTGTTCAATCACTGCGGTGATGGCTGCATGCCAAGCTTTTTCTACTGCTCAGTGTCATTTAACTCTGGGTAGTAAATACGTAGTAACGCGAAAGTCGCTTTTAAAGCAATAGAGATTTGATTTTCAAAGATTCATCTTACTTTTATACTGCATGCCACATAAATCTGAATAGAGTTATACGTAATACGAAAATAAAAGGAAACTTGAATACAACCTCATTTATTTTTATAATAAACATTATGTTGTAGTACCGAAAAGAGTATTTCACTTAATAAATAATTTATAGCTCAAAAAGTAAATCTAAACATATTTTCTGCATTTAGTGTTAAATATGTATAACTAATAATTAATATTTCTTTTTGAGTAACGAAGTTAGTTTATTTTTAAAATTTTTATCTAATAATAAATAGTGCACATATTTTCAATTTATTTTAAAATATACAATTTCGGAAACAAAATGAATGATTATTGTTGAAAATAAAATCCACTTAATTTCTTCTGCCTAATAGATATGTAATATTTCAGTTCATTTTAGTAACGTTTATTCTAATTGAAAGCAAAAATTAATATAGTATAGAGTTATATAACAGTAAATTATATTAATAATGAAATTTTTATTATAATAACATTTATTCTTAAAAATGTTATAATTAAATTCACAACTGTATAAGTCTCTATTTCGGAAAGCTCAAAAGCCTTTCAAAATCTAACGACAAAGATTAGCTAGAATGAATGAAGAAAGGTTACTTCACTATTAGAATGAAAAATATGAGATATCAATTTATACTCAATGTGGAAATCTTTTATACATTATTTGCAGTTAAAAGATTAACGATCACATATCTAACATTATTAATTCTGTGTATTTATTAAATTATTTTTGTATTTATTTCTGAAATACTGATTTTTGTGGTACTTCAATGGGTTTTGAGTTCCACAAATATCTGTAACTGACTACCAAGGAATGATCAGCCACCAACGAAAACAGCAATTCACATAGACTTCTTCAGTGGCGCAACATCTCCATGATGGGAGAAAAAACCATCTGCCTACTGACAGATTTCAAGACAGGTGATGTTCTATTTTTACGGGGTAGGATTGTCAGCTCTCTACTCTCTAGAGTCATATTAGACCATGATCTACTGTTTAAAGTGGATTCCGAAACACTACAAACATCCCTGAACAGAGAATGAACCGAACCATTTAAACATCCGAACCCGAGACCTGTGGCAACGTGCTCCAGGGTGTTAGTCACTTGAGCCCCATTCACATAGACTACTAAAACCAATTTATAAATGCTACAAATATTAACTAAAGTGATTTTATTCCTTTTCAAATTATTCAAAGTTATAAATATTAAACATGACTCCTTAAAGAACATTTTCTCAGACTACAAAAACCAATTTATAAATGCTACAAATATTAACTAAAGGGATTTTATTCCTTTTCATTTTATAAATGCTATAAATATTAACTAAAGTGATTTTATTCCTTTTATTTTATAAATGCTATAAATATTAACTAAAGTGATTTTATTCCTTTTATTTTATAAATGCTATAAATATTAACTAAAGTGATTTTATTCCTTTTCAAATTATTCAAAATTATAAATATTAAACATGACTCCTTAAAGAACATTTCATCAGACTACTAAAACCAATTTATAAATGCTATAAATATTAACTAAAGTGATTTTTATTCCTTTTATTTTATAAATGCTATAAATATTAACTAAAAAGTGATTTTATTCCTTTTCAAATTATTCAAAGTTATAAATATTAAACATGACTTAAAGAACAGTTTTTATACTAAAACCTTTTATTTATAAATGCTATTAATATTAACTAAAGTGATTTTATTCCTTTTATTTTATAAATGCTATAAATATTAACTAAAGTGATTTTATTCCTTTTATTTTATAAATGCTATAAATATTAACCAAAGTGATTTTATTCCTTTTCAAATTATTCAAAGTTATAAATATTAAACATGACTCCTTAAAGAACATTTCATCAGACTACTAAAACCAATTTATAAATGCTATAAATATTAACTAAAGTGATTTTATTCCTTTTCAAATTATTCAAAGTTATAAATATTAAACATGACTCCTTAAAGAACATTTTCTCTGTATTTCCTTTTATTTATGAATTTTAATATCTATGATTATAATTAGAGTTTGTGACGTAAATTGTTTTTGTTAAATGTTTAAACTATTCATTCTTTGTTTTTTTTTTTTTCATTTTAAACTCTTGATTAAACGAAATATTCATTTCGAACGTATTTGAGAGGTCCTAAACAATGCTGCAAGGAAATTATAGAAAATTGTCTAAAATAATAAGAAAAAAATGAAATTTTTTAAATTCTGTTGATTAATTTTGGAATTTATTTTTCATTTGCTGCTTTAATTTTTTGTTATATTGTTGTTAATTTATTGCATGGCTTCTAATTATATATTAACATAATCATTTGATATATTAAATCTCTATCTATCCTATTACATATAAGAAATTCTCTTTTAAACACAAGAAATTACTTACGTAAAAATTTGCTTGCAATAAAAATATCTATTTTTCTTTGATTTTTTGGCATTGTTTGTTCTTATGTTATACAATGTTTTGCGAAATTTTATCTTTGATGTTATTACGTGTAGTGAAAATCAACTTTTAAAACACTGAATTTTATTTTAATTGAGCTTTAGCGTTCATGAAAAAATGTTTCACTATAAGGAAATATGCTTTTGGAATATATATCTCAAAAGGATTTATTAAATTGTGTAGTGAAATTACTCTTGCAAAAAGATTGGAAGATTACTAATATAGTTATTACATATATATCTTTGCTTTTTCATAAATATGGCAATTAAACATTTGCCGCGAGTCAGATTGTTACGAATTATATCATGGTAATTTGCCTAGCTGATATATTTAACGTAACAGATTGTAACCGATCCTTTTATATATCTGCCAACACCTATTGCAGCACATCAGCAGCACCCTCTTTATACGGACTAATTTTTTTCAGTGATGGCTAAGAACTCTCTGGTGTGGTTGAATGTAACACCTTTAATTTTTTTATAATACTTTGATGTTTGTTATTATGTAATATAAGCTTCAATAAATAATTATTACATAACTTGGACCCATCATAATTAAGCCTTTTCACCTCCCCTTCAGACAATCTTTAATTTGAATTCCATCACTTACTAACTAGTATGGTTCTGTGTTGGCAGTGATTATTACAATATATTTTATTACGGTAAATTTTGATGGGTGAAAATAATCTGAATGAAATAGAGAGGTTTTCACTTAATGCTAGACTTCATGTCTCGAAGCACATAATAAATGCTCTGAAAATACATTATAAAAATATTAAATGTTATAAAACATTTTTGTGAATCATATTTTTAAACTTTTCGCTATTTTTCTTTTTTACGCAAGAAATAAAAATATATTGGTATTTCAATGCGGCCCGATTGCCAATTGTCTGGCCTTTTGGTACTACAGGCTTCAGACTCGAATACTGACGGTGGCATGGATATTTGTTAGTGGTTCGGCATCCACGTTAAACTGTAGGTTCCTGTCTAATTAGCCCGAAATGTACAGAAAATGACCATAGAGCGACAAATCAAATCAAATTCAAATTTAGAGCCCTGATAGCTGAGTGACTAGCACCCGGTGCTACAGGTTTCGGGTTGGAGTCCTGGCAGTGCTATGGATATTTGTAGTGGTTCGGAATCAACTTTAAACAGTAGGTCTAATATGACTGTAGAGCGGTGGACATCGGACTGATAATATTTTCTATCTCGAAACCTGGCAGTAGGCGGACCACTGTCCCCATCATGAGGCTATTGCACCACTGATGATGATGGTATTTTAATATTAATTTATATTGTAATTTTTAAATTATAAGAAATTATAAACATCGATTATATTCCATATAGATAAATATTAATTTTTTGCGTATTAAATACTCACCGTGCACTAAATTTTATTATTTTTAACTCCTTTTGAATAAAAGTTTGAGTATTTTTAAAAATACACAAAGTATTTCTTTTTCCTGAAAGAAACTTAAAATGACAAAACACCGTCGATATTTTTACAGCTCTTGGCGATAAAAAAAGTCACAAAAATGGGTGAGGGAAATATCACTCATATAATCCGCAAAATTTATACGCCTGTTTAAAAATGTTTTTTTTTTTTTTTCGTAAAGAACTTGATCCTGCTACGCATCACAGGAGAAAAAAATAAACATGTATCCCGAAAAAAAAATCCGATACAAGACCCGGAAATTGAAAGCCTAATTCCTGTTGAAATACTCTCCTCCGGAAATGACGTCAAGTCGTACGTGACGTGTAGAAATCGTTTTATGTGATTGGTTTTGACCTATCCGGATTCGAATGGGATTTTTGTTTTTATTTTTTTCTGGGAGAGTGATTCCGGTTTTCGTGATTGGAGCACAAAGTAGCACACTTGTTTGTTATGAATAGTAGTATTCGAAAGCAATTTATCTTTGCTTATGAGAGGGTTCGATATTTTATTTTATGAATCGGGCTGCTTTTTTCGGTTTTCTTTTGTTGTAGTGTAAAATCAATAAGGCGGAAAAAATTTTATTATTTCGCCTACTTGAATTATTTGTCATATTTTTAAGTTAGTGATATTCAAAATAATTTTAAAATTTCGTTTGCTTAAATATTTAACAGGAAATTTCAATGTTATATTTTGATATTTGATTATTTCATCTTCTGAGATAATTTTCAATTTTCTACATTTGAAACAGTGCCTCCTATAACAGCGCCCGTTGTGGCGTTTAGGAGAAATGCATTAGTGGTAGGCACTGAGACTCTTTATCAGAGAGGAAAGTGCAGCGCAACTGCCGCTGAGAAATGTTTAATTTGTAATCTCATCCCGAAAGGAAATATATTCAACGCAACCCTGCGTAATAGTTGGCCGACAGACTCTCATCCGAAAGGAACTATATTTCGCGCATACAGCGCCTACCTGAATATCTTTATTTTCGGTTTATTCGTGAAATCCTACCACGAATCTATAATTATATGTCTGTCGTTAATTGTACATATACGTTTGGGCGTGCGTAAATAAAGCTGTGAGTTCTCCAACTTGTCTCAAGTTTCAACCCAACCACGTCCAGTCACAATCCGTTTGCCCAACCTGCACACTACATATTTAATTATTTATTCTTTTGATAATATAATTGTCAGTTTTATTCATATAACATTTCAATTGATATATGCACTTGAACATTTTTATCTTTATTGATTAATTAGCAAGAAATAATATATTATTTTTTGGTCTAATGGTAACATACGCAGATATTAACAATATACGAGGAGATCCGGTGCCGATTGCGTCAGTGTGTGTAATGCAGAGTAATATAGTGTTGACAATTAAGATGGTACAACCTACACCCTCCACCCCACATTGCGTTCCTGTCCTCCCCACATTGCCCGTCGGCGAGCTGTGGAAATAGACGAAACATGTAACTTCTCAATGTCCCATAACAACAAAAAAAATGATCTATTTATCTTTTCCATGCTCTTTCATTTTTTGAAAATACTAATTAATATTAGTTAGTATTTTTTAATTCATCGAAGTACAGAGATTTTTGTTCCTTAAGTAATTAAAATATTTTGCTTTGTTTTGCAATTTGGCAGCGGCCCCAAATTTTTTTAAGAAATCCACCACACCATAGATACATTGTTGCGTAATGAAATATAAGCTTCTAAGTGTTTATCCAGCAATCTTTACATCTCATGAAAGAATTGGCTTGGAAATATTGTATATAAATAAAACAGTTTGTTTCCTTTTTCTAGTGAAAAATATTCAGTACTAAGTCATCTTTTATCAATCGTGCTCATATATTTTTACTTTTTATAAAACCAGAAACAAATATTTACTTTATTTATTTCATTTTTATTGTCAAGTCTTTTTTTTCTTATCAATAATTTACCGCACGCTTAATAAAATAAATGGCCCCACTCTTGGTTCAATGGCAACGTGCTCCGCTGGTGAGCATTAGGGCGGAAGTTCAATCCGCTGGCGGCATGGTTACAGACACCATTTCAAAAGAACGAGGAGACTCAATTGCGTTTTGTGATGTTCAGCATTCGTGAGTCGGACTATCTGGTGGAGTTTTCCGGGTTTTTCGCTCATACGGCGCGCAAATGCAGGCAGTTTTCTTTAAAATCCTCCCGGAAGGCACTCCCTCCTTCTTCACAGACTCGGAGCCAAGTCAGACTTCTACCCACGGATGCTCCATCACAAAGAAGCTGCCTTCTTTTTCCACCACCCATCCATGAATAGACTACTCATGGGGTCCGTCCCACGCTGCGGACGCTGAGGATTATTCACAACAACAGCAAAAGATTTTTGTTTTTGTTTTTCTTCGAACATCGTATACCACGTGTCTACCATAACTCACCATCGGTGGGTGAGCATTTTGTCGTATGAGAACAAATCCGGAAAACTCCCAATTGAAATATTCATTATTATCAATAAAATTTATTTATTTAATTAAGTTTTTGAATGCTTAAGTTTTAAATAACAAAAAAAAATATATTTTACATGAAACTGGTGAATTCAAACAAAAAATTATAAATTATTTAAAAGAGTTTTATCAAATAACACTTCAGATAAAATCTACGATGCACTTCCTAAAATAGCAGATACATTTATATGTTACTAGGAATAATTAACTTAATTGCTTAAAAAAAATATTATCTCTACGTTTCTTGCTACGATCTCTGCGTTAAAAATAAATCTAGGCTATAAAGATTTGTCATGGGAAATTTCTAGAGTGAAGAAAACTATAAATTCAAGTATGCAATATTGCTTGGAAATTTCATGTTGGGTCTGTATGTGAAACTGAATATTATAAAACTGAGTTTTATTCTTTTTTTTACGATTTATATATATTATCTCTACGAAAGGCATAAATTGGAAGCTAAGCAACGCAGATATATAGAAAAAAAACAAACATACAAATAAAATAAATTTCAATCTTATGCATATCTTCCACCATCGAATTCTTTTCGATTTCTGCTCAGAAAAATCTGCAATATTTTGAAAGATTGCATTTCTAAATTTTATGATAAGGTAATTATTAAATTACCTATTTTGATTTAAAAATGTACGTGTGATTGGAAGGAATTTGTTTTATTTATTATGTTTTATTTGTTTTATTTATTATTAATTTTTTTTTTAGTTTTTTAAAGAAAATAATTGAGATTAATTTTTAATTTGTAGACGATGACTTATTTTAATAACATGCGTGTTTTCATTGCAAATTTTTGTCTCATTTGTTAAAGGATTGTTTTTCAGCAGATGCTATTTAGTTTTGATAATCTTTTAATTGGAAATATTCTAACTTTTAATCTGGAATTTTCATCTGTCAAAAAATATTTTCACAACTCATCTAAAATTTTCACAACTTTCAGAATCTTTCATAAGTTATGCATAAAATATTGTACGCTATTGTTTCAATTGTACGGCAATTAATTAATAATTATATGCTTGCTTAGAGAATTTTGAATTATTATTCTTAAAAAATAATAATAAAAGCACAAGAAACACATTTTCTTCCAATATTTTATAAGCCAATTGATGTCTCGTCCACCTTATCAAAATAAATTATTTGTATTTTTATCTTTATATTATAAATGAAAACCCCCTTTGTTATATTTCACTACGTTATTAAATAGACAACTAATAAAAACGTTTTATATACCAAGCATTTTTATTGAAATGATGATATAAAAACTATTAAAAGAATGTAAGAATTGATGTGGGTCATCGAATCGGTAATAATAGACAAATATATTTGTAAGATTCCATATAAGAATTTTAAATCATATTTTATATTACCATGTTCCGTCTTGTAACTTGTATCGTGTTCCTTCTTCCTGTGAGGAAATAATTATATTACATTCTTCTTTTTTCTTCATCGTTAAACGGCAATTGGCTGGCGCTCTGGCCTTTGATACCACAGGATTCAGGTTCAAATCTTGGCCGTGGCATGGATGTTAGATGTTCGGAATCTATATTAAACTGTAGGTCCCGGTCTAATTAGCCTAAAGTGTGCAAAAGTTGACCGTACAGCGACAAACCAAATCAAATCTTCGTTGACGCAATAGTTTCATGGTGGGCTAAGACCATCTGCCTACTGGCAGATTTCGAGAGAGGAGATGGTTTGATAGTTTCTTTTTACGAGGTAGGAATTGTCAGCATTGCGACTAACGTTCTACAGTCTTGCTAGATCGCGAACATACTGCTTAAAATGGATTCCGAACCACTACAAGCATCCAATCTCCGCTGGTACTTGAAACAGAAACTTGTGATACACAGCGTTATAGCGCTAGTCACTCGGCCATCAGGCCACCATATGGCATTATTAATTCGTGTAAACTCTGAAGGTATTATCAATGCAATTGCAATTGGTGTTGATCCTACATTTTCCTGTGTGGTAGAGATCCGAAGCCATTTTACCATACGCATTTTTTTAGATATTCTATTTAAAAGAAATAGACAATCACTTTTGTGAAAATCAGGCTAGCTTTCATAATTTAAACATCAAGGACTTCTTTAAGATTTGAAATTTTTTTTTTCTTCTGCGTGAACAAAATGAAATGGAAAGTTTCGATCATTAGAAGAAATTTTTAAAAACAATTCTATTTTTTAAAGTTTTTCGTTCGTCGTTTCGAAAATAATTCCATACATACTTTCAATTTGTGGAGATCTATGAAATATAACATGATTGATAAATATCATCCGCTGTAATTTCCTATGTAAGAAAAAAAAGATCATAAATATGACCTTAGAGTCGTCCACATCAAACCTTTCAGTTTAATTAAACACGAACATCATCTGAGTTTGTTTGGTCCGACTTTCAAATTAAGAAAGTTCCAAAAGGAATGTATGTTAGATTTCAACGTAATCCTGTTCTTGCCTTACTTTTTTTTTACATAATTTAAAAATTCTGGGGTTTTTTATGCATGAAAAAGAGTTCCTGAATTCAATACTTTATATACAAAAGAATTAATTTAGTTTAATATGTGAAAAGTGATTACATAATTTGATTTTTATTACCATAACCATATATTCATTTATGTCTAGACATGTTTATTATTTAATCTAATAATTATTAAAAGACGCAATGAATATTCTGAACAAAATTTACATGTAATAGCGTGAATCTAGTGATTTCATTACGATTTTAATTTCATCCTTTCCGATAATTTTTTATCGCAGCTGTTTACCATTATACAATGTTGTATATGTTAACGATTCCAACACAATGGCAACGCAAATCCTATTTTCAATATGAATAAACATTATGCAGGATAAGCAGTCTGTCCAAATTTGATAGCTCTTTTCAATAATTTACTGCCATCTGAATAATTTCCCAAAGTTTACCTGATATTCAATCCATTATGTTAGTTTCCTCAGTATCAGACTCTTCATCGTTCGCCTTGTAATCCCAGAAAAGTTTTAATTAATTCGATTAACTGTCTTCGACCCTTCCATTTCGTCGCAGACGATAACAGTTTCTCCAAAGTCATTCAGCCCGTGCTCTTTCGCTGTCACCCTCCCCGTCAAAATTTCATTCGATTTCTCGGAGATAGTGACTCTAAAATTAAACAGGATGGCTTTAATGTCATTAACGAGTGTCCAGGACATCAGAGAATGCCTTAACCCGAGCGGAATCTTGATCGCAAATTATTCCACGACCCCTTACGTACCCTATTCACACATCAGAATATCTCTTTTCTAAATCATCCAAATTAATCAACCTGGGATAGAGAACGGTATGCCGAATATTACTGGCCCCACATTCTGTATGGTAACGTGAGAATTTTATTGGTCTTCAGGACATGGTGGAATGGTGCAAGATTTTGGGAATTTTGCCAGAATGCCACGATTCGAGATTGTTAATGTCAGCGATAAATTGTCATGTTAGCTGTTTAATATTTAAGACGGTATAAGCGTGGTGTCTGAAGTGGCTTAAGTGACAACTTCCTTTGAACAATAGATTATCATAATATTCTTAACTGTCGTATAATGTTTTTAAAATAATTACACTTCATTCATTAATATTTTATAGTAATCAAGGAAAGGAAATATAGTTTTAGATTGTTTTAATGCATAACACTATAAATTATAATTTAAGTTAGTGATTCCTAAAATTTTATTTTCGTGCTTACTAATTAATTAAATATTAAAAGGTTTTTTTTATTAAATTTATTTTATAACAACAGTATGAATAACAAATATCTTTAACTTACAATTGAAATATTTAATGTATTAATTAGTAAATTATTAATTCGTGTAATTAGCTGCTTAAAATTTACATGTAATAGCGTGAATCTAGTGATTTCATTACTTTTATTTTCATCCTTTCCCAATTATTTTTATCGCAGTTGTTTACTATTATACAATTATGTATATGTTAACGATCCCAACACAATGGCGACACACATCCTATTATGGATATGAATAAACATTATGCAGGATATAAGCAGTCTGTCCAAATTTGATAGCTCTTTTCAATGATTTACTGCCGTCTGAATAATTTCACAAAGATTACCTGATATTCAATCCATTATGTCAGTTTCCTCTCTATCAGACTCTTCATCGTTCGCCTTGTAATCCCAGAAAAGTTTTAATTAATTCGATTAACTGTCTTCGACCCTTCCATTTCGTGGCAGACGATAACAGTTTCTCCAAAGTCATTCAGCCTGGGCTCTTCGCTGTCACCCCCTCCCCGTCAAAATTTCATCCGATTTCTCGGAGATAGTGACTCTAAAATTAAACAGGATGGGTTTAATGTCATTAACGAGTGTCCAGGACATCAGAGAATGCCTTAACCAGAACGGAATCTTGATCGCAAATTATTCCACGGCCCCTTACGTACCCTATTCACACATCAGAATATCTCTTTTCTAAATCATCCAGATTAATCCAACCTGGGATAGAGAACGGTATGCCGAATATTACTGGCCCCACATTCTGTATGGTAACGTGAGAATTTTATTGGTCTTCACAACATGGTGGAATGGTGCAAGATTTTGGGAATTTTGCCATAATGCACCTATTCGAGATTGTTAATGTCAGCGAGAAATTGTCATGTTAGCTGTTTAATATTTAAGATGGTATAAGCGTGGCGTCGAAGTGGCTTAAGTCACAACTTCCTTTGAACAATAGATTTATTATACTGTTATCTAATGCTTTAAAATAATTATAGTTCAACCATTAAGGCTTTAATCAAATATATAGAACGTATTTTTAGATTATTTTAATGCATAATACAATAAATTATAATTTAAGTTAGAAGTCCGTAAGTTTTTATTGTTGCTCTTCATAGCTAATTAAATATTAAAAAGGTTTTATTGTTAATTTTATTTTATAACAGCAGTATGAATAACAAATATCTTTAACTTAAAATTAACATTTTTAGTATATTAATTAGTAAATTATTAGTTCTTGTGATTAACCAATAAGTATATTGAAAAGTGGGAGACAATAGGAGATGACTGGAAAATATTGAGCGGGAAAAACTTGCAAAAGTGGCTGTTTTCCAATTTTAGATTAAGAACTGGACATCTAACCAAAATATGGATTGTAAAATTGTATATATTTGCCCGCGAGGGGTTTTTTAAATTGAATCCTTTGATGCATTATGTTTTAAATTAGTCAAACGTAAATTCTATTTAGTTTAAAGAAGAATATGAGTGATATTTGTTTAAAATTCGAAAATTTTTATCTAATTAATAGCTTTAGACATTGTTTTCTTAGCTCCATGGGTAAATATTGCATTAGATTAAAGATAAAGTTGTTATTACTAATTTTTAGAACTGTACATGACTGCATGGCCGAACATTTCTGGCCAAAATAAGGATTATAAATGTTATATATATGACAGAGAAAATGAATAAGGCTCATTTACTTGTTTGCTAAGAACTGGACTCTATCTTACAACAGAAAAGTGATTTGTGTACTTTTTACTGGAGGGCCTAGAGAAAAGCATGTCCTGAAAAGCAAGAACTTTTATTACGCAAATTCTAGCTTTTTAATTTTATCCTTAGAACAATTAATTTGTTTTTTAACTGTTTTTAAGGACTTTTGGTCATTTTTTGTCAAGAATGCTTGGTCTTTTCTCTTTGTAATTTTGATTGTTTGTATATTCTGTTTTGTTTTCTACGGTAAGTGGCCAAATTTGTAAGGATTGGGTTTCAATAAAGCCATAGTAACAACATATTGAAAAGTAATGGTATCTCGCAAGCAAATATTTTTTTTTGCTGCATAACCAATTAAGCATTTAAATGTTCCGAGGACCTCTATGAATGGTAACCTCTATTAATGATTTATTGATCATTAACGAGTTGGATGATCTCTTGTTTTGTAATAGGATGAGAAACATCTTTATGCCATAAATACTTGGTCATACAACTCCCTCAAAAATAATTTGTGTCGAAAATATCTTTAATGTTTTAAGATTTAAAATCGGGAATTTTTACAAAATGTAATAATTACTTATAATTTTCACATTTATAATTTAAATTTCCTGTTTTAATGTTATTTTCCTTTTTTCATGAATGAAATATATGTCGTGTGCTCGTTCAAGATATTGTTTTGCTTGCTTTTGAAGGTCGCGTTTCTCAGTTTCGAGAACCATTGATTTAAACCATTTTACCTCTTATTCTTTTCAAATACACAGGTCTGGTCATTTATAATGAGAGCTGCGTATACTTAATCCAGGCTTTTCTCATTTTGCAATCAATTTTTAATGAGGGCAGGATTAGCTAACTTATTGTGTAGTGAATATGTTTAACTTCTAATTAGTATTCAAAGAAAATGTGCATTTAAGTATTCGTTTAAAAACAAATTATTTTAGCTATTTAATGAAGTCTAAATTGTAAGAATTATAAAAATAACTTTAAAGTAACAAAATAAGGTGTAAAACTATATTAAATTTTCCGTTTATTTTTTGCGAATAACTGTTTTATGATCAGTTAAATGAAAATTATTATATAACATACAATCATATAAATTAAATAGAACAATCAATGCATCAAAAACTTTATTCGCCATAATTTAAAAAAAAAAAATGCATGTTTATCTTATTTGATAATATCATGTGAAATTTTTGATTTAAATATGAAAAATTTGTTTTTAAAAGTATATATCAAAGAAATATTTCCATTAATAAACTTTACATTTTGGGGTACATCAAACTGCTTATATATATATATATATAAGCAGTTATATAAAAAACACATAAGGGAAAATATTACATAAAGGAAAAAAATATTTTATTACATAAAATATTACATAAAAAAAGTTACATAAAAGGAAAAATAAAAAAACTCTTTAAATGGTCTGGAAATATAATTTTAACTGATTTAATTATCTATAAAAGGAAAAGTTGTATCCGAAAAACAGATTTTAATTGCATTTTGTCCCACACTAATTATTATATGCATACAAACCATTACATAAAATTTTTCTATACGTTATTTAATAATTCATTGTTATTTTATTTAATACAAAGCTAGTAAACGTTATTTCAAGTTATGTAAGATAAAAAATATGCAAAAATATTAATTAATTTACATTTAATTTTTTTTAACCATTTAAAAAAAGGATTTATAATATTGTATTAGTGTTATTAATTTAACCAAAAAATGAATAAAAAATAATTTTATAACACATTAAAAATATTTTGTTTTATTTTTTTTAACGACATTATTGTTTTTCTAATAAGTAATTTTATTATTCTTACATAAATCAAAAATTTCTTAAAATACTTGTTTTATCATATTGATGTTAACATAAATTGCTTGTTTACTTATTTTACATTTCTTTAAGTTTTATTAACTTAACATTTGAAAAGATCTTTAATTGAAATTTTCATGCTTACAAATACAACTTTATTATTTTTGTTTGTCAAATACAAATAAAAACAAACGAATTTAATTAAACTTGAACTTCAATAATCAATTTTGGAACGAATAAATTTCTTAAATTCTGCAGCTTTTTATGAGTTTTAATCGAATTTTTTTTTTTTTTTTTTTGTTTATTTCAAAACGATTGATAATATTTTCCTACTTCGAATAATCAAATTACAAATACATATACTGAAACAAAGTAGCGTACCTTTTTTTTTTGTATTTTAAAAATCAAATCAATCATTTTCGATGATAAATCAATTAATTTCTACTTTCAATTAAACGTATTTCTGCCATTTATATTTCCATTTGGACTAAAATTGCATTGATTTTAATTTCATGACATCGATATTTTAAAAATGTGTTTGTAATAAAATGTGTTGTAGAAACGCAATTTTACTGAAAGGCTCTTGCAATAAAAAAAGACAAAAAATGGCAAACATTGGCAAGTTGCAATCTAAAAAAAAAGAAAAAAAGAATTTTCTTCAGAGTTTTTTTGCTTAACAGGATCTTATTTTTAACATTATTCGGTTTTAATTAAAGTATTTTTAATCAAAGTAATTGAATTTTATGTTATTTTCTGTCCCCCAACAAGATAGCAGATGACCAAAGTTGTCAGTGGATTAATTTCTTAATTATATCTGCTGGCTGGGGAGGAACACTTTAAAGGTTTATTATTTTTAAAAAAAGAAAAGTTTTTTTTTATCTTCAGTATAATGAAGTTTTAAAATAAAAGTGTTATTTTTTTCTTTGTCGAATTTAACAAGATGACATTACTTCAAATTGAAAGGAAATCTTCAGTTTTTCGGAAACTGTAAAATACTACGGTTTTTATCGAATTATTTTTAGATACTTTTATTATCGTTCTTCGTAAGTGCATAAAAAGTTTTTTTTCAAATTTAACATTTTTTTTTCTATTTTATTGGAAGGATTTTAAAGATGTCCTGGTTTTTAAGAATAACATTCTTTCTATTAGCAAGTTGCAAAAAATTTTATTAGCTTTATTACATCAAAAGTAGCATTGATTTAATTTTGAAACTTTTGACTTCCCTGTTTCTGTTTTATTAGCGTTATATATTTTTTAAATCTAATTTTATATCTTTTATTTGTCATTAATTAGGACTTTATTCAGTGTTTTATTTTAAATATAAAGAAAAATAATGCCTCATGAGGAATTTAAAAATAAATTAACAAGGAATAGAAATTTAATATCTTGTAAAAATAAAAACAAAGTGCAGATCTTCAAATCATTAATATATTTAAGGATATTATATATTTTTTATCTATTTTAGGGATCTTAAAATTTATGCAAAAGTATTAATTAGTAATTTATATTTATATCTTTAAACCATTTAGGATAAAAAGATTTATAATATTGTATTAGTGTTATTAATTCACCAAATGAATTAAAATAATTTAATATCACACATTAAAAATATTTAGTTCTGTTTCATCTACATTATTGTTTTTCTAATAAGTAATTTTATTATTCTTAGTTAAACCAAATATTACTTGTTTCATCATATTAATATTAACATAAATTGCTTGTTTTTTTCATTGTATTTCTTAAATTTATTAACCGAACATTTAAGATCTTTAATTGAAATTTTCATTGTTTACAAATGCATTTTGTTTTTATTTGTATTTGACAAACAAAAGAATAGCAAACGAATTTAATTAAAGATTACTTAAACTACAATGATCAATTTTAGAACGAAAGATTTCTTAATTTCTGCAACATGTTTATAACTTTTAATCAAACGTTTTTTGGTGTGTGTTTATTCCAAAAACAAATAATATTTTCCTACTTCGAATAATCAAATTACAAAATGCATATATTGAAACAAAATACTGACCATTCACTTTTTATATTTTAAAAAATCAAATTAAACATTTTGAATGATGAATAAATTAATTTCTACTTTCAATTAAATGTATTTCTGTCATTTTTTTTGCATTGATCAAAATTGCATTTATTTCAATTTTATGGCATCGAAATTTTAAAAATGTGTTTGTAATTTCTATTAATTAATTGACTGGTTTCTAAAATAGTAAAGCAATGAGTAGAAACGCAATTTTACTGAAAGGCTCTTGCAATAAAAAAAAGAAAAAAAATGGCAAACTTTGGCAAGTTGCAAATCTAAAAAAAAAAGAAAAAAATTCATTTTCGGTTTAATTAAAAGTATTTTAATCAAAGTAATTGAATTTTATTTTATTTTTTTTGTCCCCAACAAGATATATAGCAGCAGATGACCGAAGTTTGTCAGTGGATTAATTTCTTAGTTGTATCTGCTGGCTGGAGAGGAACACTTTAAGGGTTTAACATGTAAGAAAAAAATATTTTTTTTTTATCTTCAGTATAATGAAGTTTTTAAAAAAGTTTTTAGTTTTTTTCTTTGTTGAATTTCACAAGATGACATTACTTCAATTGAAAGGAAATCTTCAGTTTTTAGGAAACTGTAAAAATACTACAATTTTTATCAATTATTTTGATACTTTTTTTATTACTGTTCTTCGTAAGTGTATAAAAGAAAAGGTTTTTTTTCTTTTAGATTTAACATTTTTTTCTATTTTATTGAAAAGACTTTGAAGTAGTTCTTGTTAATAAAAGAATGTTATTCTTAAAAAAAAGTTACAAAAAATATTTTATTGGCTTCATTACATCAAAGTAGCATTGACCATAATTTTGAAACTTTTTTGACTTCCTGTTTCTGTTTTTTTGGCATCACATTTTTTTAAATTTAATTTTATATCTTTCATTTTATCATTAATTACCAGTTGCATTCAGAGTTATTATTTTTAAAATAAAAAGTACAAAATAATGCCTCGTAAGCTATTTAAAAAAAAAGTAGGCTCAAAACGGATAGAAAATTTACATCTTGTAAATTAAAATAAATTGCAGATCTTCAAATCATTAATAGATTTAATGTTATTATATATTTTTAACTATTTTAGCAATCTATTGTAGCTGTAAAGTCATGTAATGAAAAAGCATTGCTTAATTCTTACTAATGTTTTCCACTTTCATCTCGAAATGAAATTAAAATAATTTTTCTTTGTGTGTATTTGCACTGTGTTTTGAATTTATTCCATTTAAAAGTATACTTTTAAAACACTAAATTTTATTATGCATTTTTTTGTTTATCCTGAATACATTCAATTATTAACATTTTAATATTAACATTTCATTTGATTATTAACAATATTGTTTAAATATATTTTGTAAAAATATAGTGAGAGAAAATACCAACGAGATTACATTATTAAAAATTGACATTTAAAAAAAAGAAATTTTAGTTACGCTTTTTGAGCATTTTATAATATGTATGCATTTATTCTTCTTCATTGGCGTTACTACCCAATGGTGAGGCCAAAGACGCTTCTGCCAGATCCCGAAAACGTTTTCTTTTACAGGGTAAAGTTGTGTCAACCGTACACTAACGCTCTACTATATAAAATATATATGTAATATAATATATATATATAAAATATATATAATTTAAAACAGTTCAATTGCATATATTAAACTGAAACCATATCAAACTGGGACCCACTATTTAAAGGGGATTTTGAACTATTATCTACTCTCGGCCCGCCAGGCTCTCGAACCCGAAACCTGTAGTACTGACAGCCAGGCGTTAATCATACATAAGGGTGCATGGCACATATATATATACTCAATGTATATATTTATACATACATAAAAAGGATGTATATATACATACAGCGTGATTTATAATTAAAAAGTCCCATTTCCAAATGGCTGCTGTAAAAAACGGACCACTAGTCACAATGAGTTCAAATTTCAGCTGAAGATACTTCGGGAAACGGTCTTAAAAAAAAAAATTTCAAAAAATTGTATTAATAGATTGCGCTATGCGGCATAAAAAAAAGTGAATTCGGCTGTCAGTGATATTTTGAATCAGAAATTACAACGTATTTGGCCTGAGTTGTAACTCTAAGCCAACTGTAGTGCTCGATGTCGTCTTGATTGTTTTTGGTTTTTTTGACGGGAAAAAAGGACTTCCAAGTCATGCAACAGTTATAACACTAGCTTTCAGTACGAAAGCCCAACTCCACCACAGAAGGTCATACCTAATTGAATGGCAAAAAGTGTGAAACTTTGTGAAACTTGATGTCATACCACCGTTTCCCCCTTCCCTGGTATGTCACTTCAAATTTGAACTCATTGTGACGAGTGTTTATTTTTACAGCATTTTGAAAGTGGAACATTACTTATAATCATCACACGAGATGATTATATATGTATGTAAAATTACAAAAAAAAGAAGAAAAGGAGGAATAGTCAGACTTCAGCCCTTGTGGTTTCTCCTTAAAGTAAAGCTGCTTCTTGCCCTTAACCATGGATCAGTTGCATCAAGATGTTTACAAATTATCAAACACAAAACACCGGAGTTGCTGCGTCAATTGGCTCTCGAGATCTTCAATAATATTTCTCCTCCGGCCCTGATTGTTACCACTGACGGGAAGCAAATCTGAATCTGGAAGAGAAGGTAGCGGAATTTTTATGAAGACAAGTGCGAGAGGGGGTTAGATATCGTTTAGAAACCCGGACCACACTTCAGTATTCCGCTCAGAATTAATTGCTATAAGCGAACCTCGAACCTAGCTTTAGATAAAGTACCTGATGTTTTGATTCTGACTCATAGTAAGAGCTCACCAATGGGTATTTGAAGGATTGGTCAAGAATCCTGACAAATTGGGGGCAGGATATCGTTTCTAAACTAGCTATTTTGGACCAGATCGGATCGATGTGCTTGCAGTGATCCCTCCCATGTGGGCATCTATGGAAATGAAATTGCTGATCTGCTCGCTAGGGAAGGTTGCGAACTTTCCAAAAGCTTCTTCTCCCAATCTGTTAGCTTCAGAGGAGGTTCATTCCATGACTTAAGCCAGAGTGAATACCGCTTGAAGCCGCCAATAATCCATGGCATGGAACGCCGCTAAATATCCTGGTATGTCCTTGCAGTGCTGTTTCCCAGACCTGCTCAAAACGGTTTTAGCTAGACTAAGGACCGGCCACACTAAGAGTTTGACCTGCCAATGGAGACGAGAAGACATATACCCTTTGTCATTGTTCGGCCATCGCGTCTCCCTCTCATCTCATCGACTGTATTGGTGCCTCTGTGAGGCAACTGTTGAATGAGGGGAGGACAGTTTACGATCTATTGATGCATCATTATCTACTGGTTGGTCTAGATTCTAAATCAAGGGGATAAGCAACAACAACACAAAAAAAATGTTGAAATAAAATTTATCAAACTGAATGAAAAATTAAATCAATAATTTTAAAATTAATAATGCCCCGTGCATATTTAATTCTCCTTTCCCAGTTCACTTAATATTCAATTAATGTTGACGAGTAAATAACAGTTATACTATAAAATTAAACCTCATTCCTCACTTTCACCACTCCATTTAACAAAACAGCTTTCCCGAAAGAATTCAAGAACACATTCTTTCACAGAAAAGCTCCTAAAAACTTTTCCTCTTTAATGTCGTTCCACTTTAATATTCCTCCCAATGGAATTCCACTTATCTGTTAACACAAATTCAATATAATAAAGTAGAAGGGAAAATATCTCTGGAGTAAAGGCAGTAGCAAGCACAAGCGCAAATACTACACCAGTGCAAGCAAGCCGGTGGCCGAGCCACCACAAAATAAATATCTCCAGAATCCTTTCCGCCGCTCTGCTGGGCATCCCTCTGACACTAAGTAGCCAATCAGAGCCATGAAAAGAACTATTAGCAAGGAAATGAGCCGGAACTCCGGCGATCCGGAATTTCTTACGAGCTCATTTCGTCAGTGCAGAGGAGAAGTGCTCTGCAAAGATTGTTGCCAGCCTAAAATGTACACATATATATATATATCCGGCAGAAAAGTAAAACCGGTATACGTTGTTTGCTCAGTATACTGGGCATATATATATATATGAACTCCCCGGGAACTCGGCGAGTGGAGGTCGTTTTTGGTTTTTAACGGCGACATTTATTGCGGTATTATATCTTGCGTCTGTCCGCTCGGCAATAAACAGTTCAGATGGGGGATTGGGGAATAAGATGGAAGTAATGTCTCAGTGAATGGAAGGACTCATATCCGATATTTAAGTTAAAAGAGGTGTAGCTTTTAGTACTCGATGTGTAATAAGTATTCTTACTAGTTTCAATTTATTATAGAATTCTTACGAAAGTGCTTTGAAAACTTTAAACTAATTTTATTAACTAAAAATTTAATTTAAAGATATAGAAAAGAATAAAATTATGAAAGTATATAAAATATATATATACATATGTAGGGTAATTTTAGTTTACTCCCATTTCAGAATTCTAGTAAAAAAAAAAAGAAACATTCATCACAATGATTTCAAACTTTAACTGAATACACTTGAAGAAGGGAGAAAACGGTCTGGCACCAAAAGTTCCAAAAAGTGCATTAATATATGACGCTGTGAATGGCATAATGAAAGTGAATTCGGCTGTCAGTGATATTTTCAATCGAAAATTGCAACGTATTTGGCATGAGTTGCACATTAAACCAACTGTGGTATTCAATGTGCTTTATTTTTTTCGGAATTTTTAAGGAAAAAAATTACATCCAAGTCATTCAATAGTTGTGACACTCTTTGTGGAAATACCATAAACCACAGCAAGGTCATACCAAATTCGATAGGAAAATGGGTGGATTGTATATGTGAATGTCCTATTGTGTTTTCTTTAAGTATCTTCAACCAAAATTTGAACTCATTGTGACGAGTGTTTCTTTTTTTTTTAAAGTGGGACTTAATCACCCTATACATACATACATTATACACTATGTGGAAGAAAGTGACGGGACACGACACTATAACGACATAAACCCATATTTATTAAAATTAATAGGAGTGTAGGCCTCCTTTGGCTGCGATCACAGCTGCAACCCTCTGGGCATGTTTTCCACTAAATTAGCCATAGTGGCAAGAGGAATTTCTCCAAATGTTTAACAGGAGTTCCATAGATCAGGCTTTGCTTTGGGGAGTGGGGAGCAGGCCCTCAACCGACGGTCCACCCGACCAGAGATGTTCAATTGGGTTAAGATCAGGGCTCTGCGCCGGCCACCGTGCGTTTAACGTTGTTGTTCACATACCAATCAAGAGTCCTCCTCTGCAACATGACATGTTGCGTTGTCGTCTTGATACCAGCAATCATCCATACCGCACGTTGCCCACAAGGTGGGGAGGACATGATTGTCGAGATATCACAGTATCTATCGGCATTCATCGCACCATCAACCTTCACCAGTGGGGCCCCCCATACCAGGAGAAACAGGCCCATGCCATCAATCCCCTCCTCCACCAAACTTTACTGTTGGGACGACACACTCGGGCAAAAGGCGTTCTCCTGGTAAACGCCATACCCAAACACATCCATCGGAACGGAAAAGGGGTAAATCGTGACTCGTCACTCCAAAGGACGCGTTTCCAGTCCAGAGTCCAAGTACGGTGGTCTTTGGCCCATCGAAGCGCGCTTTCTTGTTGGTTTTCGTAATCAAAGGCTTATGGGCCGCCGAACGTCCAGTGTAATCTAACTTATGGGTCTTCGGAGAAAAGTCTTGGTCGAAAACGCCACACCTGTGCTTGTCTAAACTCATTAGCGATGTTATCCATTGATGTTTGACGGTTTACTGAATCTCCCCTGCCGAGCGCCGCCGGTCCTTATTGGTGAAAACTGTAGGTCGTCCACTTCGGGTTTGTTCTTGACAGTGTCCCTCAGTCTTGTAGCGACACACAACACGTGCTACAGTTGATTTTGAGCAGTTACGGAGCGGATATCTCCCTAATCGACACC
>BPLR01014285.1:0-27571 GCA_021605095.1 Caerostris extrusa | reverse complement strand
TACGTATTGCTAGAAGTCCAAAACATGCCAATGCAATTGGAATTAAGGCCCATTAACTGTACTGCAAAATGTCTTTAAATTTTAAATTTTGTTATCCCTCTCAAGATTACTTGGGAGTGGCGTATTCATTTTAATTTATGGAAAATAATAATATGATAAATTTGTTTTGTAAGGTAGAAAATACAAAGTTAAAATAATCACAGATCACTGTTTGTTGTAAGTATATTCCGCCAATTATGAGCAAGAAATAATATCTGTTTCGCTGACAATTTAAGAAAATAAAAAATGTGTTATGCTTGGCAAGACCCAAACATCTTTTACTTTAATCCCTTTATTCTTATAGAAAGAATGTTTATATTTTTTTTATTTAAATCTATACTGAATTGCTAAGTTCATTTGCTAATGTTGCAGTGGCTTTTACATATTTTGAACAAAAATAGTGGAGGTCACGTCATCTGGGCTTGAAAAATATTATTTAACTTCACAAGATACAAAAGTTCAATTCCAAAGAATGTGTTGCTAGAAAATACCTTGGTGTGAGAAAATAGATTTTAAAAAAAAAACATTTTTCAGGCCTTTACTTGTTAATAAAAATACCTTTCAAATTTTTTTAAATAATGGAAAAATTTAAATAATAGGATGTTATTAAAAATGGTATTTTGAGGCAATAAGTAAATGTAGTTGACCATTGTTGATTTGAAACTTAGTATGGAAATTGGTATCTCTTCCTGATATAATAACAGTTATCTTGAAAATAAATTTCTAAATATAGAACATTTTCTCTCTGAAATGTACTCTTGTAAAATTACTCATGACAATGCAATTCTAAGTTTAAAACTGACCAAATTTTAAGAAGTATTTAGTGTATTCATTAATCTTCTTTTTCACAAAAGAATAATAAAAACCAATTTCCAGCGTTTCTCTTAAAGAGGTAATGCCCAGCACAACAACCATGAAGAAAAAGTATTAAATATTGAATTTCTTTACCAATTTTAAAAACTGTTAAAATGTGATACAAATTCAAAAAAAAATGACTGTGTGGAAAGTTTAAAGAGCTGATATGTGAAGAAATGCAAATTATATCCCCACTCATTTTAAAACCAAAACGTTTCCTTTTTAAAAGAAAAACATTTTCATTTCTGCAAATATTAAATGCTAATAATTAAACTGAGTAGTAATAATTGCAGATAAAGTGAAAATTTTTAAATACTTATATTATGATAAGCATTTCTAGTCTTAGGAAATAATTTAATTAATAACAACTTAATTTTGTTATTTTAGTTTTTGTAATTATAGAAATCTTGAAAATCTTCTTAGAAACTCTTTATATTATGATAAATAAAACAACATTTGCTCTATGAGTATTTTCATGATAAATTCATAAAACAAAATATAATTTTTCATTTTAATTTGCAACATTTAGTAAGTCATGCATGAATTAAATATTTATTTAATTTTATTATTTTACTGTAGAATATGGTCTCCATTTTGAAACCGAATTTTAAAATACTACATTAAATGCCTCTATTAAATCTGAACCTTGTAAAGCGTAAGTTGTAAATTTCTCAACCTTTTCCACAGTTGAGGTGAATTGTAAAGGGTGAACTATAAGATATTTTAAAAAATTTAATTCACCTCTCCTTATCATTTTCTTTATTTACAATTAGGAGTTGATTTTTCTTTTAAAATTATTAATTCTTTTTTAATTTGCTGAATGAATCAGTAAAATATTACTTATAGTACTTTTCCTCAAGTATCAAAGCCAATTCACTGCTAAGGCGGTCTCAGCCTCCAACTTCCCTCAGTTTACTGCTCTCAGCCACAGATTCTGCACTCCTTGTTGGTTTTAATCAGTTAAAATTTTCTTGATTTTTTTTTAAAATTATTATTTTCTTAAAATATTACTTGAAGGAGCAAGTATATTATTTATAAATTGTTTTAGTGGAAACGCTAAAAAAGCCGGGTTGACCCAAGCCATTTCAGTCAGCAAATCTATTTTCATATCAGTTTTCTTTTTTAAATCAGAAAATTTGAGATTTTTAAAATTATTATTATTTTTATAATTATTATTAAAGGAAATAAAACAACTATTTATAATTATTTTCTCATACTAACAATTTCAGCTGCGGTCAAATATGCCTCAGTCGACTTCATCTATTTCCTGCAATCGACAACCCTAGCTTCTTATTATCAGTTTTTCTTTTAAATCAGGAAAGTTTTCATTCTATTTTTTAATTATTATCTTTAAAATTTACTTTAGCTTAATGAACAAATTATTTTGATATGCCCTTCTTCTCAGCACTCAAAAGTAGTTCTCGGCGAAGGTCAGCTTCCATCAGTCAGGCCCATCGAACTAGTACCAAAGGTTTATTTCTGACTGATTTTTCTAGACATGAGAATTTTTCTTTTTACGGTGTAGGATTGCTAGCCCCTGGTTTTTGTCAAACCCCTGGTTTGTCGTTCAACAATCATTTGTTGATAAAGCTAAATAGACTGCCACCTGCACTTTTACGGTCAATTCCGAGTCACTGACATCATCTGCACAGACGGGATTCGAGCCCACGGGCTGTGCTACTCCGCCATCAACATCCCTAACCCTGTATTTTTAATTATGAATTTAAAATTAAATTATTCTAAATTTTTAAACACAAGCTTTGAAAACAAAAAATACTTTCGATAAGTGTAACTAATTTCTTTGCTGAGCATTATGTCAATATTTATCTTTTAAAAATGTTTAGAGATAAAAATTATATTTTTGCACTTACGTAAATTTAAATATATATGTTAATTTAAATCTTTATGTCGTTTTCTCATGAAATTACTAACAGATTTTAATATATTTTACATGATGAGTGTTACTAATATAATATTACGGAAATCATCAAATAATAACAAAAAAAAAAAAAAAAAAGAAAAAAATGTCTGTAAGAAAATTTACTTATAAAAATTCAAATACATAGACGTATATATTACGAAAATATCATAATATATCATAACCATTGGTTATTGAGAAATATCGTAATCATTGGCATCCTTAATGTAACTTGCTAACACTTTAGTTAATGCAAGGGAAATCGGTGACTAACTACCAAAGAAATATCTACTCTCTCTTTATTTTGTCGACTGCAGCCGGTAGGAATAGCCTTTATTTCTGCAAAGATTTATATGGATTAATGGAAATATTTTGTATTAATATTTATATATATTGATATTTTGTATTGATATTGTAAAGATTGTATTGATATTAATATTGATGCCGTATTCATATTTTTGTATTTATAACATTTTGTATTTTTGTCAAAAATGCCTTTAATAAATGTTTAAACTATTATCCAGAGATTATTTGATTAAAATTGTTTAAATCAAAATTAATTAATCTTTATTTTACAAATTTTTATTTATATAATTACATAGAATTATAAGTATGTATTTATAAGAGTTAGATATATGCAATTTTTAAATGTTTAAAAAATTATAAATTTAATGCTACTGTCCTATAAGGTGAAATAATTGTTGCTAATAATAGAAAAGATGTTAGAATAATAATAAGAATGACGGAAAAAAAGAATTGTCTGTATAGTGTGAAAATTTATAAATTTATTATTTTAATAGTCTGAGAATAATAAATTTTGTAATGCCACTGTCTTTTTGTAAGGTGGCAACAATTTGACATGCTTATAATAGAAAAGATGTTATTTAATAAAATAATAAATAATGTAATTTTAATGTGAGTATATTAGATTTTTTGAGCATTTTGTCAATATTAATTATTTCTAAACTTTTTAGAGATAAAACTTTTGTGTAAATCTAAATCTTTATGCAATTCTTTTTAACGCAATTAATATTTTAATATATCGTTATACGATGAGCGCTACTGAGGTTATATTATGGGAATCATCAAATAACAACAGTAAAAAGAAAGACTTATAAAAAGAAAACTAGTCGTAAAAAGACATAGTCGTATATGTTAGAGAAAATACCTTAACCATTGGCCTCTTAATGTAACTTGCTAACACTTTAGTTAATGGAAAGTAAATCGGAGAAATATCTAGTCTCTTTCATTTTGTCGACTGCAGCTGGTTGGTATAGATTTATATTTCTGCAAAGATGTATAAGATTGAATGGGAAATATTTTGTTTTAATATATATATTGTATTGATATTTTGTATTAATATTTATATCGTATTGATATTTTGTATATAATATTTATATTGTATTGATATTTTGTATTAATATTTATATCGTATTGATATTTTGCATTAATATTTATATTTGATATTTTGTATTAATATTTATATTTGATATTTTGTATTATATTTATATTGATATTTTGTATTCATATTTATATTGTATTGATAGTTTGTATAATATTCAAAGATCGTAAGATTGAATTTTTGCATTAATATTTATATTTGATATTTTGTATTAATATTTATATCGTATTGATATTTTGCATTAATATTTGTATTGATATTTTGTATTAATATTTATATTTGATATTTTGTATTAATATTTATATTTGATGTTTTGTATTAATATTTATATTTCTTGAAAGATCTATAAGATTGAATGGCAAATATTTTGTATTAATATTTATATTTGATATTTCGTATTAATATTTATATCGTATTGATATTTTGCATTAATATTTATATTTGATATTTTGAATTAATATTCATATTTGATATTTTGTATTAATATTTATAATGTATTGATATTTCGTATTAATATTTATATCGTATTGATATTTTTATATTTGATATTTTAATGTTTATATTTGATATTTTGTATTAATATTTATATTTGATATTTTATATTAATATAATATTTTGTATTTGATAAAAAATGCTTTATAATAAATGTTTCTTTATTATTATTCAGCGATTTTTTTAGTTTAAATTGGTTAAGCCACAATTTAGTTAATCTTGATCTTGTAAGATTTCTATTGATATAATTACACAGAATTAAGAGTATGCATTTATGAGACTGAGATAAAATAAATTCTTAAATGTTTAAGAAAAAATTTTAATTTAAATCTACTGTCCTGTAGGGTGGCAATAATTGTTGCTAATAATAGAAAACATGGTAGAATACTAATAAGAATTGTCGAATAATGCAAAAAAAAAGAATTGTCTGTATACTCTGCAAATTTATAAATTTAAAACTAATGTCCTGTAATGTGGCAATAATTGCTGCTAATAATATAAATGATAGTAAATAATAATAAGAATGGTAGAAAATTCAAAAAATAATTGTCTGTATATATTCTTCTTCAAATGTAAGGTGTCAATCACTGTTCCTAATAATAGAAAAGATGGTAAAATAATAATAAGAATGGTAGAAGAATTTATCAAAAGAATTGACTGTATAGTCAAAACATAGAAGTATAAAGATGACCTCTCGTTTTAAAAATGCTCTAAAAATAGCGCTCTCTTATAATATTTTTAACAATTGGAAGCTTAAATTATATTTAAAGAAATCAAACCGTGGTATGATTTATATTTTTCGCAACGCGACGCCGGTGAATGTAGCAGAAATTTCAAAATTGATGTGACATCTTAGTAGCCAAACTGTATATTTATGCTGGTCAACGAGTTGTGAATCAAATAAGAAGCGTTTCTGTTGAAACTTAGATATAAATCAAATTTTGACAAGTGATTGAGGATGAAATGGCCACAAAAGAAGGTTTCCGATTGGATGAATCGACACATGAATATTTCATGACCCCACTGCCTACGGAAATTTAATTTGCTCTATAAATGATTTCAAAAACGCGTTTAGAGATTTTCGTGAGATTGATTCTAGTATATTTATTGATTTTAACAACAGATATACCAGTTGTGAAGTGTCTATGTAAATTAAATTACAGAACCTCCTCATCTAAATTAATAGAGGAAATTAGAACTCTTATCACTGCATAATTATATTTATTTGCTTAAATTTAAATAAGAATTAACATAAGGGAAGAATAACACTTTAAAGATAAACTAAAGTATTGAATCACGATGTATATTCAATAAATAGCTGCCCAATTCGTCTTTTTTATACACTTGGTATATAAAGACATCTAGACCAAGTCCAAGAACCCGTGTGGCCTCAGGAAAGGGGGTAACAGCTTCTGCTGTGATGAAGCATCAGTAGGTAGAAGTTTGTCTTGGCTCCGTGACTCTGAAGAAGGAGGACAATGACTTTCGGGAGGACTTTAAGGGGGAACTACACCGTATTTGCATATCGTATCAGAGAAAACCCGGGACACCAGTTAGGTGTCAATATGATGAGCATCACACAAACGTCATCAAGACCTTTCTTTTAAAAACAGTGCTTACAACAAAGCCACAAGTGGACAAACTCCGCCTTACCACTCACTAGTTGCGCGCAATGCCACTGAAAAATAGTCGGGCTTTCCTTTAGTAACTGTTTAGAGGTTTATGCATGCATGCATAAAGATTATTTCATGTTAAATATCTCACATAAGCATTACTTCCAAACTCATAAATACTTTTGCATATCCTTCTTTTGAAGAATTTCATTACGTGTAAGAAATGTAAGATATTCATTTTTTTTTTTTTGTTTACTTTTTATATTATACTAGTTTATTGCATTATTTGACAATTTAAGTTAAATTTAGAATTACATTTTTTTTATCTGACATTAAGTTTATAAAATAAGTTCAAAAATATTTGTATTTAATTGTTTAGCAAAAGGATTTTTAAGATTGCAATCTAAAAATTTAAATGTTAAATTTCTAGTTTTTCTTAGTAACGTAAAATATATATAAATGATAAATCTAAAAACGCTAATTTCTTAATTTTGAAATTCAAATGTTCTTTAAAATATTATGGTATTCTTATAAAATATTTTCAATATTGAAATATTAAATCTTTTCAATTATGATCATTCACAGGAAAAATATTTAAAAATTCTATATTTTCACTTTTTAAATTAAAATTTCAAAATTATTTCTGAAAATATCGTATTTATATATTCAGAGATAATCATTTCAATCCTTAAATCAATCATACAAATGTTCTTTGAGAAAAAAAAAGTTTTGGAGTAAATATTTTAAATAATTCCTTCCTAAAATTTTAAAAGCAGTAATTTTAGTCTATTTATCGATCTTTTCAAATTTCACCATACTTTTTTACACACAAGCGAAGATAAAAGCAATCATTTATTATGTTCATTACCATAAATAATTAATCACCGTCAAATAAATCTGGGCAGAAAATTTATCATTTACCTGACTGTTTTGCTAGAATTATCAAGATTTTCCATCTTGAAAATTAATTAAGTTCTTACATTTCGGACGATATTTCATTTCGAGGAATTAATCAAACTCATCTGAATACGAATTTCTTGTTAGTCGTTCTGTGTAATGGATATACTTAAGAAGAAAGCAGTCGCATATCGAATAAAGATATGGTAAGCGTTTGCTAGAATATGAATCACGTTTACGATGATTGAATTTCGCAACCATTTGAATCACGTTTTGAAGATTGAATTTCGCAATCAACCGCATTTGGGAAAGAGAATTGCGATGAATTCAAAATGAAATTTTGACGAAAATTGTTACAGAATTGCTCGTTATGCGGTTTCTATATTTAAACTAAAATGACTTTAATACATGATTAGAATTTCATTTTTTTATTAAATTTTGATTAATCGTAATTTTTTTTTTTTTTTCTAAGTTCCTTTAAAATCACTGCACTTTTGCGTTAAATTAATGTCACTTATATAAATCGTAATTATTGGCTAGAATTAGAATGGCACCTTTGAATTTATACAGAGCAGAGCATGTGAAGAGATAAAGAAGTAGCAATATTTTCAATTTAGTGACTTTTAAATTTGTTTTTGATTTTTGATGTCCTGTAACCAAAATGTATGAAGTCCTTTTAAAACGAATAAAAAAGTTCCAAACCGTATAGGCTAAATGGCAAAATAGGGGCCGTTGAGATTTGGCATCTTTGTTGAGGCGCCAACTTGGTGATAAGTCACGAATGGGATCTTTTGTACTATTTGCACATTATATTCACAACCCTTTTTTGGCGTACTTTGGCGAAATGAATTTTTGATGCCAAATCCCAGCGTCCCCATGCTGGGATTTTGCCTATATGTATAATATTTATGAATACGGAGATTGTCCTTAGTGTAAAACATAATTAAGTGTTTTACAATAAGTTGATGTTCGTGACATTTTGTAATAAATATGTAAAATAAAGGTATTGTTAAATAGTATATACTAGTATTGCTCTTTAAATTTATATTTAATGCTTACATTCACTTAAAATCTACAAAAAAAAAGACAATTCTTTAGAAATTGCCTAATGCCATTTTGTACGATATTTTAGTTCTTGCACGTGAAAATGCTGCATTAAATTTATTATGAATACATTAGTTTTCATATAAATCTTCAATTAGTGTTTAGAATAAATTTATATGAGTTTATATCAAGTAGCCTCATTAAAATATGCTCATTATAGTAAGACAGTTTTTGAAATGTAAATAAATAAAATTACCTCATAGTAAGACACTTTTTGAATAGTAAGTAATAAAAGTGCTCTCATGGAAGACATTTTTTGAAAATTAAGTAATAAAGAAAGAGTTTTGGAAAGGCAAGTAAGTAAGTGAAATTGTTCAACATAATAAGACAGCTTTTAAAAATAAGTAAGTACGTAAAAGTATTCATCATATAAAACATTTTTATTTATTTAATTTTTTTTTTACATTCAATGACAAAAAAATTAATGAGTATTGATTGCATTCAAATTTATTAATGCTCTATCAATTTCTAAAAGCATTTTCGTAATAATATTTCAGTACTTATTGCTTAATATTTTTACATTTTCGTACTATTTAAAATTATATAATCACTCATCTAAACTGTACCATCTATAACTGTTAAGAGAAATATGCAAGCAATCATTTCAAAATAAAACACATATAAATACTTCCCAAATATTAGAATGAGAAGTGGGATATTCACTATTTATACGTTGCTCCAATTCGAATTTGTCCATTTCTGCAATGCAATTTTGTATTCTGTTCAGAAGTGTGAATTTGAAGTAGAATGTCAATATTTGACTTCAAATCTGATATGTTTGCAGTGATACACTGATTTAATATTAAAATATAATTTGCATTTCTCTGAAAATTTGTAATTCAAATATATTGTCCGAAATCTTTTTTTTTTTTTTTTTTTTTTTTTTCATTTTGCAGTTTCAGAATTTTAGTGGCTTTCATACTATATATATCCAAATTAATAAATATATTTTAATTATTAATAAGTATAGTTAGCAAGACATTAATTACATTAGGAGAGATCATATTAATCTATTATATATGTGACGTAGAATTAAATACTACACTAACTTTAGCATCAAAAAACTTTTTAATTCTTATAGGCAATGTTCTAAATAAGGAGCATATCAATTAATTTGTAACAATTTATTATTATTATTTTTTAATGGATTACTTTTTTTTGAATAAAAAGAAACTACAAACATCTTTCTGAAATAAAAGAAAGTGACGTACACTGTTTAATCATAATGTATTTCAATGTATGAAATACAATAAAAGTAATTCAGTTATATTAGAAACAACTGAAAACTGCGATATATATATATATATATATATATATATATATATATATATATATGAAGCAATTAAAAATTGTTGAAAACTATTTCATAGATTTTTAACATTACTTGGCCCGTTTGAGCACATTTGCCAATATAAAGTTTGGAAATTCTTTCGGCTAGTATAATAAAGGATACGAACGTATTCTAACGGTTGGTACCACAGGTTTCGGGTTCGAGTCCCGATGGTGCCATGGATGTTTGTAGTTGTTCGGAATCCACTTTAAACCGTAGGTTCCGGTCTAATAGAATCGCAGAGCGTTGCAGGGGCATTGTTACTCCGCGTCATTGGCTTATCTTCAAGATACACGTCCCCCTCGGTAATGCAAAGTGAGTAACGTCTATGCAGCGCTTGCCTTGAAGGCATTTCAAGACAACTGTCTAAGTGTTTACCAGCTGCATTAGAAAAAAAGAAATAAATAAAAATTTAAAAAAAAAAAAAACCTAAAAGTAAAATAACTTCTCCCCTGTCTAACGTCTTACCCCCACTGAATCATGTTAATCCAAAGATTTCTGAAGTTAGAAAAAAAAGGATAGTAAGTAATAAATAATTTAAGATTCAAATGAGAGCGATGTTGTAATTATTGTATTACTGCCGAACACCATTGAACTAACTGATGGAGAAGATAACAATGACTGGTAAGATTATCGTAAACAATGTTTCTGGATCTCTGGAGGCTGTAAATGGGTACAGTTGGGTAAACCACATATTATATTGACAATAGCAACAATAAAGCTTTAAAATTGAAGGAGTTACAAAGATCTACAACAATTGTTTATCTCAAATAAACTAATCATAAGAAAAAACAAAACAAGCACCTCTAGGATCTCTTTTGCGTTTCTAGTGTAAAGAAGACATCAGTAAAAATGGAGCTCGCCATTTTCTACTGAAAACTAAAACCTGCATCATTGTAAATACATACTTTGGTAAATGAGACAAAATATTTTGTCAAGAATGTTTAGAGCCTTTTTTAAAATCATATATTTATAAATGATTGTTCTTAAAATGCGTTAATACTCTTTGTGTTATAAATGAAGGCACCTTAACTTTGCTAAACTTTTTACGCATATAGAAACATTGTAATCTCTACTGTCACTTTTCTTAAAAGATGTAAACTTTGAAATCTTCCATTTGCGAAATGAAGATAAAAGGCTTCAATTTTAAACCGGCATAACAATTTATTAAATGAATGTAAATGGTTTCAATTTTTGTCTTTCCAAATTGTTTGTTCAGTGAAAGTAAACATCTTCAATTCAAAGTCTGTATGTATAAGTTGCATTTGAAATGAGGATTTGCAAATGCAATGAAAATCATCATTTCAGATTCAACTGATACTCATTTGGTAAAGTTTTTTCATATTTGTTTTATTTTTATTTATTTATTTATTTATATATTTTTTTTTGAAGATGGAAGTACATTTTTTAATTGTTTAACAATTCCGAAAATCACGTAGATTAATTTTTATTTTATACCATTTTTAAGACTTTCCAAATATATATTTAACTAACAGATGTCTTTATATGTGAGCTTTTATATTGGAGGATTGCAGCGTGAATCTATTTTAGTCGATATTCAAATTTTATTAAAAAAAAACTGTGTATCGTTTAATGATTCTCAACCGAATTAATTTAACTCAAATTTGCTTACAAAAATTTATTATCTGTTTTCAAACATTGCTTGCAAAATCTTGTTGTAAATGCATAGTACTGTTGTATTCTAAGATTAACTAATGTGTCTAGCATACTTCTTGTGTATCCTAGAATCGTAGTAATATATTTTTTTTAGAGTGATTAGTTTTCTTCACTTTTCTCACTGTTACCTATTTAAGCGATTTCTCTTAACAATCAGATGAAGATTAATGTGATTTCCAAACACAACCTCTTAATTCTTATTAAATCAGTGCTTTTATGAAGTCCTTTTTGTGCATTAAGTGTGATTTAGAATTCAAAAAACAACAACATTGAATAGTATAAATTATCTGTTTTCAAACATTGCTTGCAAAATCTTGTTGTAAATGCATAGTACTATTGTATTCTAAGATTAACTAATGTGTCTAACATACTTCTTGTGTATCCTAGAATCGTAGTAATATATTTCTTTTTAGAGTGATTAGTTTTTCTTCACTTTTCTCACTGTTACCTATTTAAGCGATTTCTCTTAACAATCAGATGAAGATTAATGTGATTTCCAAACACAACATTTTCCTCTCGTTAATTCTTATTAAACTACAGTGCTTTTAGTATTAATTTCGACATTAGGAAGTCCTTTTGTAACAATGTTATATGCAAATCTACAGTTGTTAAAACGATTTAGAATTCATGAAAAAACAACCTGAACATTGAATATTATAAATTTAGTGTTCTTTCATATTTAAATGCAAGTATCCAATTACATAATATTAATCGAGTCAAAATAAATTTTCTGAATTGAATCAGATAAATTTGTTTTTTTTTCCGAATTCATAAATTCGAATTTTGTTTAAAAACAAATATTGAACTTCTAGTATGAAATTACTTATATTTCACAAAATTCATTAACAATTATTCACATTCTTACAGTAATCATGAATTATTATTACATAATTTTATTTGTATATTTAAAAATGTAAGCAAATTAAATGTATACTATTAAATGTTCAGTTTATTTATCCAATTTAATAGTGTTTGATGAATTCTAAATCGATTAAATTAATTTATCAAAACTGAGATTTTCTACGTAAAATCTTTTTTCTTCTTCTTTGTCATTAGAGAAACAGCCCAATGGTAGGCCAAGGCCTTCTGCCTACTGGTAGATTTCGAGACAAGAAATAGTTTCTTTTTATGGTGTAGGTTTTCAGTCTTATGCCACTACAGTCATATTAGACAGAGACCTTACGGTTTAAAGTGGATTACGAACCACTATAAACATCACTCAGCCATCACGTCCATGTAAAATTGTTAGTCGAAATTATTACTAAGAGGACTAAATTTTAACAAGATGTTAATGAAATTATCCTTCCATTTTGTTGGGTTCATAAACTTTGTCTATTAAAATATAAACTAATTATTAAAATTCATAAATTTGAAGTTTATGATATAAATCAGGGGGTCGCCAACAAGAATGATCTTGTGGACCACTGTGGATATGCAACATAACTGTGCTGGCCGCATGTAAAATCATATATAACCCCATATTAGATTGAGAAGCACGATAGATATTTTTTGTAGTGAAAAATTTATATAATGATTTATTATTATTTTTACACAAGTAAACTTAGATAATATAATAATAATGATAGGAGACACACTCTGTAAAGAGATATACACTGAAGTGACAAAAGTCATGGGATAGCAATATGCAAATTTTCAGATGGTAGTAGCATCGCGTAGAACAGGTATAAATGCGCAGTGCTTTCGCAGAGCTTTCATTTCTGTTCAAGTTATTCATGTGAAGAGGTTTTGACGTGATGATGACAGCACGACGGAATTAACAGACTTTGAACGCCGAATGTTAGTTGGAGCTAGACGCATGGGTCATGCCATTTCGGAAATCGTTAGGAATTCAACATTCCCAGATCCACTGTGTCAAGAGTAAGCCGAGTATGAAATTTCAGGCATAACTCCCACTATGGACAGCGCAGTGGTCGACCGCCTGCACTAACGACCGAGACTGGCGACGTCTGCAAAGAGTCGTAAATTCTAACAGACAAGCAACACTGCGTCAAATAACCGCAGAAATCAATGTGGGACGTACAAGGGACTTATCTGTTAGAACTGTGCGGAGAAATTTGGCTTTCATGGGTTATTCCAGCAGAAGACCGACTCGAGTGCCTTTACTGACAGAACGACATCGCTTGTAGCGACTCTCGTGGGCACGTGAGCAGATCGGTTGGTCCCTAGATGAATGGAAAACCGTGGCCTCGTCCGATGAGTCACGATTTCAGTTGGTAAGAGCTGATGGTAGGTTCGAGTGTGGCGCCGACCCCACGAAGCCATGGACCCAAACTGTCAGCAAGGCACTGTTCAAGCTGGTGGTGGCTCCGTAATGGTGTGGGCTGTTTTTCATGGCATGGACTTGGTCGTCTGGTGCGACTGGACCGAACATTGACTGGAAATGCTTATGTTCAGCTACTTGGAGATCACTTGCAGCCATTCATGGACTTCATGTACCCAAACAACGATGGGATTTTTATGGATGACAATGCGCCATGTCACCGGGCCACAACTGTTCGCGATTGGTTTGAAGAACATTCTGGACAATTCCAACGAATGATCTGCCACCTAGATCGCCCGACATGAATCCCATAAAGCATTTATGGGACATCATCGAGAGGTGTGTTCGTGCCCAAAATCCTGCACCATCAACGCTTTCACAATTATGGACGTCTATCGAGACAGCAGGGCTCAATATTCCTGCAGAAGACTTCCAACGACTTGTTGAGTCCATGCCACGTAGAGTTGCTGCACTTCGCCGGGCGAAAGGAGGGGGCCGACACGATATTAAGAGAGGTATCCCATGACTTTTTTGTCACTTCAGTGTATAACACTAAAAATTAAATAAAAAATATAAATATAAGAGAAATCATTAAAAAATATTTATTTTACTAGTGCGATATATGTTTATCAACTCTTTCACTTAGCGTTTGCAAATCGATCTCAATTTGGGTATTTGCACATCGTAATTGGTATTGCATGCTAGCGTCTTTTTTGTTTGAGCGTGTTTTGTGTTTGGTCAATTTCCTTTTAGAAAGAAACGATTCGCAGGTGTAACCTAAAGCTCTGACAATGTGAACTAAGAGTCTGACTTGCTCTGCTATCCAGCAAACCACTATGTGTATCTAGGGCACTATGGGCACTGAGGTCACTTATTGTGAAACATAGAACCTGTTATATATTTTTGTGTTCTAATGCAGCTGGCAAACACTTATACATGGACGTCTTGAATGCCTTAAGGCAAGCGCTGCACAGAACGTACTCACTTTGCATTACACAGGGCGCGTGTAACTTGAAGATAAGCCACGGACGCGGAGTAACAATGTCCCCGAAACGCTCTACGATCCTATTAGGACCGGGACCTACGGTTTAAAATGGATTCGAACCACTACAAACTTCCATGGCACCGCCGAGATTCGAACCCGATACCTCTGGTACCGAGCGCCAGAGCGCTGGCACTCGGCCATTCAGGCCCAGAACCCGTTATATTAGATGTTCGATAACTGTAAACTCATAAATAAAACAGTCAATATATGTCATATAATCACAAGAATATTAGTTTAAAATCAAAGTTAATGTTTGAATATATGGATGCACACATAATGTATTTTTTTAATATATCGGTTTTCACTACTTCTACCGTTATAAAATAAATATATTCTTGTAAAAGTGTGATGAATCTTATGGACCGGAAAATAATTCAATGCCAGCCGCAAGTTGGCCACCCCTGATTTAAATCACCAATATAAATACATATGCTTCTACTTCTTACGTTACGATATTAATTAATTTGAAAAGAGGCATGCAATTTACAATTAGAAGCTACATAAAGATGATAAATTCACTACAAATATTAATGGAAGCACTTTAGATGAAAAAAAAATTAAAAAATCATCAGTGGTCTGCTATCACTCCGAATCATCAGAGCAAATGATACCCCTGCAACGACTACATGCATACATGCAATCACCAGGTATCATGAGAAACACTTTAGATATCTACATTTTTCGAACCTGTAAAACCATTCAAAACGAATAAATTTTAAATCTCAAGACCGTGAAGAAAATCCCCAAATGTACGATTTAACGTAACATTTGCAATGATAGATGGAAACATTATTTCGCCAAATTCGCATTTTCGTCCCAAGGGGAAATTCAATATTGTGCATTTATTTTAAATAGTACCCCAGCGTGCTGTAAAATGATGCTAAGTCGAAACATTTTCATAATAAAATGAAACAATAAAGATATATTTCAATGGTTTTGAATAAAAATGTTCTGGAGTGAATACGTTTAATAGAATTCCCTGACGATTATTAAACTTCGAAACATTGAAATTTTACACTACTCTTCTGAGATTAAGAATTTGCATTAAATGATTTCTGTCTATAGATGGAAGAAGTAAAAATAATGTTTCATCTTTATAGTATGTGAATTTCTTTTTAAAACTCTTGACAATAAATCATATTAAAATTCCCTTCTATTGATTGATTTTTCTTTCTCAAAATAAGACCAAAAAACGAAAACAAAAATTGTAAAAAGAAATTAAATAATTTTATTAAAGATGTTTTGTATGATATTTACAATCGCAAACAGAGTATATTAATATAATATATGATCAACATCGGTGCATCAGCCCCAAGGTAGGGCCTGGCTGTCTGTCTACAGGCAGATTCCCAAACATGAAATGTTTTCTTTTATAGGGTAGGGTTGTCAGCCCTACTCCCAGCACTCTCTACAGTCATATTAGACCGGGACCTGCGGCAAAGTGAATTCCGAACCACTATAAACATCACTTAGCAATCATATCCACGAAAAATTGTTAGCAGATATTTATACTAAAGGACTATAGTTTAACAAAAATATAAATAAAATTATACTTTTCGTTACATTCATGAATTTTATGTATTAAAATATATAATAATTACTAAGATTCATATTAGTAGGATCCCACTATGGAAATTTACTATAAATATGTAGTGATTCAAATCCACTTTAAGCCGTAGGTACCGGTCTCATGTGACTGTAGAGTGCCATGGAACCGAGTCAAACTTCTATCTACGGTTGCGGTATTACAACAGAAACTGCCCCTTTTCCTTCAGCCATGAGTCCATACGAGTTCGTGTGTTTGGTCTAGAGGCCTACCAAATGGGATAAGAAAAAACAACAACACCAACTATAAATATTAATGGAAGCAGTTTTGATGAAAAAAAGTTAAAAGCCCATCTGTGGTTTATGCCATCAATACGAATCATTAATGAAAATGATGCACCTGCGAAAGCGACTACATCAATACATCTACCAGGTATAATTGGGGAAAACACTACATTTCAACATTTTTCGAACATTTAAACTATCAAAGAGAATAAATTTTAAATCTCAAGGTTAGAAAAAAATCCCCAAATGTCCGATTTAACGTAACATTTGCAATGATAGATGGAAATTGAATTTCGCCAAATTCGCTTTTTTTTGGGAAATTTAATACTGTGCATTTATTTTTAAATAGTACTCACGGTGCTTTAAATTCTCTAAATCGAAACATTTTCATTTAAAATGAAAAAATAAAAATATAATTCAATAGTTTATTCTGAATACGTTCTGGGTGAATAGATTTAAATGAATTCATTGACAATTATTAAACTTCTAAACATTGAAATTTTTACTCCACTGTTTTGGGATTAAGAATTTGCATTAAATGGTTTCTGTCTATAGATAGCAGAACTGAAAAGCATGTTTAATCTTTATAGAATGAAATTTCTTCATAAAAGGAATAATAAAAATATTAAAAAATTCACTTGTGTAAATGTTTTTCCCTCAAAAATAAGACTAAAATGAAATTATTATTAAAAAAGAAATGAACTAATTAGTTTATTCAAGATGTTTTATATGATAATTACAATCGTACACAGTTTAAATTAATATAATATATGATCATCATCGGCGCAACAGCTCCCAACTCTCTACAGTCATATTAGACCGGGACCTGAGGCTTTTTAAGTTTATTCCAAAACTCGACAAATATCACTCGGCTATCAAGTCTATGTGAAATTGTTAGTCGAAATTAATACTAAATGGACTACAGTTTAACAAAAATGTTAACGAACTTATGGTTTTATTTCGTTTGGGTTCATGAACTTAATTTATTAAAATATTTTATTATAATTAATAAGATTCATAAATTTCAACTTTATGATTTAAATCATCAATAAAATACATTTGTGTTTACTTATATTGTCATGATATTATTTCATTTGAAAATATACATGCCATTAAATATTATAAGGTTCACATGGAAACTCACTAAAAATAATAAGGTGTAATTATTAGATCAATAAAAATGTTAATGAATGTTTATTAGATCACTATAAATATTAATGAACTATTATTAGATCACTAAAAATGTTAATGCAAGATTATTAGATCACTATAAACATTAATGAACTATTATTAGTTCACTAAAAATATTAATGGAAGCAATTTTGATAAAAAAATTAAAAACTCATCAGTGGTCATATCATCTATCCTAATCATCAAGAAAATGAACCACTGATGCACCTGCATCGACTACATAAATACATACAATTACTATTTAAAATTAAAAATTCATCAGTCATCAAAGAAAATGAACCACTGATGCTCCTGCATCGACTACATAAATGCATACAATTACTATTTAAAATTAAAAAACTCATCAGTCATCAATCTGAGTCATCAAAGAAAATGAACCACTGATGCTCTTGCATCGACTACATAACTGCATACAACTACTATTTAAAATTAAAAACTCATCAGTCATCAAAAAAAAAATGAACCACTGATGCACCTGCATCGACTACATAAATACATACAATTACTATTTAAAATTAAAAATTCATCAATCATAAATCTGAGTCATCAAAGAAAATGAACCACTGATGCTCCTGCATCGACTACATAAATGCATACAATTACTATTTAAAATTAAAAACTCATCAGTCATCAATCTGAGTCATCAAAGAAAATGAACCACTGATGCTCTTGCATCGACTACATAACTGCATACAACTACTATTTAAAATTAAAAACTCATCAGTCATCAAAAAAAATGAACCACTGATGCACCTGCATCGACTACATAAACATACATACAATTACTATTTAAAATTAAAAATTCATCAATCATAAATCTGAGTCATCAAAGAAAATGAACCACTGATGCTCCTGCATCGACTACATAAATGCATACAATTACTATTTAAAATTAAAAACTCATCAGTCATCAATCTGAGTCATCAAAGAAAATGAACCACTGATGCTCTTGCATCGACTACATAACTGCATACAACTACTATTTAAAATTAAAAACTCATCAGTCATCAAAAAAAAAATGAACCACTGATGCACCTGCATCGACTACATAAATACATACAATTACTATTTAAAATTAAAAATTCATCAATCATAAATCTGAGTCATCAAAGAAAATGAACCACTGATGCACCTGCATCGACTACATAAATACATACAATTACTATTTAAAATTAAAAATTCATCAGTCATAAATCTGAGTCATCAAAGAAAATGAACCACTGATGCACCTGCATCGACTACATAACTGCATACAATTACTATTTAAAATTAAAAATTCATCAGTCATCAAAGAAAATGAACCACTGATGCACCTGCATCGACTACATAAATACATACAATTACTATTTAAAATTAAAAATTCATCAGTCATCAAAGAAAATGAACCACTGATGCACCTGCATCGACTACATAAATACATACAATTACTATTTAAAAATTAAAAATTCATCAATCATAAATCTGAGTCATCAAAGAAAATGAACCACTGATGCACCTGCATCGGCTACATAAATACATACAATTACTATTTAAAATTAAAAATTCATCAGTCATAAATCTGAGTCATCAAGAAAATGAACCACTGATGCACCTGCATCGACTACATAACTGCATACAATTACTATTTAAAATTAAAAAAATTCATCAGTCATCAAAAGAAAATGAACCACTGATGCACCTGCATCGACTACATAAATACATACAATTACTATTTAAAATTAAAAATTCATCAGTCATCAAAGAAAATGAACCACTGATGCACCTTATCGACTACATAAATACATACAATTACTATTTAAAATTAAAAATTCATCAGTCATAAATCTGAGTCATCAAGAAAATGAACCACTGATGCACCTGCATCGACTACATAACTGCATACAATTACTATTTAAAATTAAAAATTCATCAGTCATCAAAGAAAATGAACCACTGATGCACCTGCATCGACTACATAAATACATACAGTACTATTTAAAATTAAAAATTCATCAGTCATCAAAGAAAATGAACCACTGATGCTCCTGCATCGACTACATAAATGCATACAATTACTATTTAAAATTAAAAACTCATCAGTCATCAAAAAAATGAACCACTGATGCACCTGCATCGACTACATAAATACATACAATTACTATTTAAAATTAAAAATTCATCAGTCATCAAAAGAAAATGAACCACTGATGCTCCTTGCATCGACTACATAAATACATACAATTACTATTTAAAATTAAAAATTCATCAGTCATCAAAGAAAATGAACCACTGATGCTCCTGCATCGACTACATAAATACATACAATTACTATTTAAAATTAAAAATTCATCAGTCATCAAAGAAAAATGAACCACTGATGCACCTGCATCGACTACATAACTGCATACAATTACTATTTAAAATTAAAAATTCATCAGTCATCAAAGAAAATGAACCACTGATGCACCCATCGACTACATAAATACATACAATTACTATTTAAAAATTAAAAATTCATCAGTCATCAAAGAAAATGAACCACTGATGCTCCTGCATCGACTACATAAATGCATACAATTACTATTTAAAATTAAAAACTCATCAGTCATCAATCTGAGTCATCAAAGAAAATGAACCACTGATGCTCTTGCATCGACTACATAACTGCATACAACTACTATTTAAAATTAAAACTCATCAGTCATCAAAAAAATGAACCACTGATGCACCTGCATCGACTACATAAATACATACAATTACTATTTAAAAAATTAAAAATTCATCAGTCATCAAAGAAAATGAACCACTGATGCTCCTGCATCGACTACATAAATACATACAATTACTATTTAAAAATTAAAAATTCATCAGTCATCAAAGAAAATGAACCACTGATGCTCCTGCATCGACTACATAAATGCATACAATTACTATTTAAAATTAAAAAACTCATCAGTCATCAATCTGAGTCATCAAAGAAAATGAACCACTGATGCTCTGGCATCGACTACATAACTGCATACAACTACTATTTAAAATTAAAAACTCATCAGTCATCAAAAAAAATGAACCACTGATGCACCTGCATCGACTACATAAATACATACAATTACTATTTAAAATTAAAATTCATCAGTCATCAAAGAAAATGAACCACTGATGCTCCTGCATCGACTACATAAATGCATACAAATTACTATTTAAAATTAAAAACTCATCAGTCATCAATCTGAGTCATCAAAAAAATGAACCACTGATGCTCTGCATCGACTACATAACTGCATACAACTACTATTTAAAGTTAAAAACTCATCAGTCATCAAAAAAAATGAACCACTGATGCTCCTGCATCGACTACATAAATACATACAATTACTATTTAAAATTAAAAATTCATCAGTCATCAAAGAAATGAACCACTGATGCTCCTGCATCGACTACATAAATGCATACAATTACTATTTAAAATTAAAAATTCATGAGTCATCAAAGAAAATGAACCACTGATGCACCTGCATCGACTACATAACTGCATACAATTACTATTTAAAAAATTAAATATTCATCAGTCATCAAAGAAAATGAACCACTGATGCTCCTGCATCGACTACATAAATACATACAATTACTATTTAAAATTAAAAAATTCATCAGTCATCAAAGAAAATGAACCACTGATGCTCCTGCATCGACTACATAAATACATACAATTACTATTTAAAATTAAAAATTCATCAGTCATCAAAGAAAATGAACCACTGATGCACTCATCGACTACATAACTGCATACAATTACTATTTAAAATTAAAAATTCATCAGTCATCAAAAGAAAATGAACCACTGATGCACCTGCATCGACTACATAAATACATACAATTACTATTTAAAATTAAAAATTCATCAGTCATCAAAGAAAATGAACCACTGATGCTCCTGCATCGACTACATAAATGCATACAATTACTATTTAAAATTAAAAACTCATCAGTCATCAATCTGAGTCATCAAAGAAAATGAACCACTGATGCTCTTGCATCGACTACATAACTGCATACAACTACTATTTAAAATAAAAACTCATCAGTCATCAAAAAATGAACCACTGATGCACCTGCATCGACTACATAAATACATACAATTACTATTTAAAATTAAAAATTCATCAATCATAAATCTGAGTCATCAAGAAAATGAACCACTGATGCACCTGCATCGACTACATAAATACATACAATTACTATTTAAAATTAAAAATTCATCAGTCATAAAAAGAAAATGAACCACTGATGCACCTGCATCGACTACATAACTGCATACAATTACTATTTAAAATTAAAAATTCATCAGTCATCAAAGAAAATGAACCACTGATGCACCTGCATCGACTACATAAATACCTACAATTACTATTTAAAATTAAAAATTCATCAGTCATCAAAGAAAATGAACCACTGATGCACCTGCATCGACTACATAAATACGTACAATTACTATTTAAAATTAAAAATTCATCAATCATAAATCTGAGTCATCAAAGAAATGAATCACTGATGCACCTGCATCGACTACATAAATACATAGAATTACTAGAATATTAAATACATACTATACAAGCATCTGGTATCACAAGAAAAACTTTTACAATTCTATATTTTTTGAATCTTTAAACTATTGAAAGCAAACAAATTTTGAATATCAAGGCCGCGAATAAATCCCCAAATGTCCAATTTAACGTAACATTTGCAATGATAGGTGGTCTTGCAATGATAGGTCTCCTAAGTCGAAACATTTTCCTTATAAAATGAAAAAAATAAAAATATATTTCAATTTTTGTCAAACATTATGGAGTGATTAGATTTAATTGTTCTTAACATTTATTAAACGTCGAAGCATTGAAATTTTTATTTATATTTAATAGTTTTGTCTGAAGCATTCTGGAGTGATTAGATTTAATTGAATTCCAATTATTAAACGTCGAAGCATTGAAATTTTTATTTATATTTCAATAGTTTTGTCTGAATTATTAGATTTAATTGAAACAATTATTAAACGTCGAAACATTGAAATTTTTTTCGCTACTGTTCTGAGATTAAGAATTTGTAGTAAATGGTTTCTGTCTAAAAATGGAAGAACTGTAAATGATGTTTCGTCTTGATAGAAAGTGAATTTCTTCATTAAAAGCCTAACAGTATATCTTATTATAATTCACCTTTGAAAATGGAATTTTTCCCCTCAAAAAAAAAAAAAAAAAAAAAAAAAGAAAAATAAATAATTATAAAAAATAATAATTATTCTATTAAAGATGTTTATAAGATATTTGCAACTGTAACCAGTTTCTATAAATTTATTATATCTTCATCATTGGCATGACAGCCTCATAGTAGGCCACAGCCGTTTACCTACTGACAAATTTACGTATGATGAGATATTTTCTTTTTATGGGGCAGGTTTTCTTTTGACAACACTCCCAATGATCTACAGTCATATTAGACCAGGACCTACGGTTTAAATTTGCTTAAGAACCAATATAAACATCACTCGGCTATCAAGCTCATGTGAAACTTTTAGTTGAAATTAATACTAAAAGGACTACAGTTTAACAATAATGTTGACGAAATTATGCCTTCATTTTGTTGTGTTCATGAACTTTATGTATTAAAATATATAATAATTATTAAAAATCATAAATTTCAGCTTTATGATTTAAATCAACAATATATAAACATATACATTAACTTATTATGTCATGATATTATTTCATTTCAAAAGATCCATGCAAATAAATATTAGTAGGTTCACACTGAAGAAATTCACTATTTATATGCAGTGGTTCGAATCCACTTTAAGCCGTAGAACCCGGTCTCATATGACCGTACAGCGTCACGGAAATAAGTCAGATTTCTACCTACGGTTGCTCCATCACAATTGAAACTACTATCTTTCCCTTCAGCCATGAGTCCGGCCTTGGTCCAGATGTCTACCAAGTGGGATAAGAAACAACAACAACTATAAATGTTGATGGAAGCATTTTTGATGAAAAAAAAAAAGTTAAAAGCTAATATGTGTTTTGCAGGCATCAATCCGAATCATCAAAGAAATTGATTCTCATGCAACAACTACGTTAATGCATCACCAGGTATCATTGGGAAAACTTTGCATTTCTACATTTTTCGATTCTTTAAACTAATCAAATCGAATAAATTTTAAAATTCAAGGCCGAGAAGAAATCCCCACATGACCGGTTAAACATAACATTTGCAATGATAGATGGAAACTGTATTTCGCCAAATTCGCTTTTTTATCTCAAGGGAAATTTAATATTGTGCATTTATTTTAAATAGCACCCATGCGAATAGTAAAATTCATGTAAGTCGAAACATTTTCATAATAAAATGAAAAAATAAAAATATATTTCAATAGTTTAGTCTGAAAACGTTCTGGAGTGAATAAGTTTAAATGTGACAACTACTAAACTTCAAAACATTGGACTTTTATACTACTGTTTCAAGATTAAGAATTTTCATTCCATTATTTCTGTCTAAAAATAGAAGAACAGTAAAGAATGTTTCGTCTTTAGATTGTGAATAGATTGTGAATAAAACGCCAAACAAGTAAAATCGTATTTAAATTCACTTCTATAAAGATTTTTTCCCTCAAAATTAAGATTAAACACAAATAATTATAAAAAAGAAATGAACTAATTATTTTATCAGAGATGTTTTTTTTTTTTTTGTGATATTTACAATCGTACACAGTTTCTATAAATTTATTATATCATCCTCATTGGCGCAATAGCCTCATGTTGACCAAGACCGTTTGCCTATTGGCAGATTTCGGAACACAAGGTATTTTCTTTTTACGGGATAATATTGTCAGCCCTACACCCAACGCTCTACAATCACATTAGAAAAGCAGCTACGTTTTAAAGTGGATTCCAAACCCCTACAACCATCCATGACACCGCCGGGGCACGAATCTTAAACCTGCAGCACCGAGTGCTACTCACTCAGCTATCAGGTCCCAATTTATAGTATCCAATGTGCAATATATTTATTTATTTATTATTTTTTGAAGAATTCTATATATATTAAATGCATTTAATAAAACTGATGTTTTCTATGTAAGATTGTTCTTCTTCTTCGACAGTGGTGCAACAGCTACAGGGTTGGCCAAGTACGTCTGCCTACTGGCAGATTTCGAGACAGGAGATGTTTTATTTATAAGGGTAGGACGTCAGCCCTACTCCTCTGTAGTCATATTAGACGGAAACCTACTGTTTAAAGTCGATTCCGAACCACTACAAACATCACTCGACTTCCAGGCACATGTAAAATCGTTAGTCGAAATTAATACTATAAGTAATGCATAGTATGTTGACTAAAAATATTAATGGATAATTACACTAAAAATATTAATGGATAATTATTAGATCACTAAAAATATTAATGGATAATTATTAGATCACTAAAAATATTAATGGATAATTATTAGATCATTAAAAATATTAATGGATAATTATTAGATCACTAAAAATATTAATGGATAATTATTAGGTCACATAAAATATTACATAATTATTAGATCTCTAAAAATATTAATGAATAATTATTAGATCACTAAAAATATTAATGGAAACATTTTTGATGAAAAAAAAATTAAAAACTCATCAGTGGTCATGTCATCAATACGAGTCATCAGAGAAAAGGATTCACTGATACACCTTCATCGATTACATGATTACATACAATAGCTAGAATAATAAATACATACATACAACAAGTATCACAAGAAAAACTTTACATTTCTATATTTTTTTTTAATCTTTAAACTATTCAAATTGAATAAATTTTAAATCTCAAGGCCGCGCAGAAATCCCCACATGTCCGATTTAACGTAACATTTGCAATGATAGATGGAAACTGTATTTCGCCAAATTCGCTTTTTTTTTTTTTGCCCAAGGGAAATTTAATATTGCGCATTTATTTTAAATAGCACCCATGCGAATAATAAAATTCTCCTCAGTCGAAACATTTTCATAATAAAATGAAGAAATAAAATTATGTTTCAATAGTTTAGTCTGAAAATGTTCTAGTGTGAAAAGATTTCATTGAATTCTTTGACAATTATTGAACTTCGAAACATTGAAATTTTACCCTTCCGTTTTGAGATTAAGAATTTGCATTAAATGAGATCTGTCTATTAATGGAAGAGCTGTAAAGAATATTTGATCTTTATAGAATGTGAATTTCTTCATTAAAAAGCCTAACAATAAATTACATTAAAATTCAATTCTGTAAAGATTTTTCCTGAAAATACAATTAAAAACAAATGATAAAAAGGAAGGAATTAATTAGTTTATTACAGATGTTTTATATACTAACAATCCTACGCAGTTTCATTTAATTAAATATAATTAATATATTTTACACAATTTCATTGAATTTAATATAATTGATATTTTTACGCAGTTTCATTTAATTTAATATTATTAATAACTTACGCAGTCTCATTTAATTTAATATAGTTAATATTTATATAGTTTCATTTAAATTAATTTAATTAATATTTTTACGCAGTGTCATTTATTTAACATAATTAATATTTCCCGCAGTTTCATATAATTTAATATAATTAATATTTTGTGTAGCTTTTTTAATTTAATATAATTAATATTTACGCAGTTAGGGCCTGAATGGCCGAGTGGCCATCGCTCTGGCGCTCGGTTCCACAGGTTTCGGGTTCCCGGCGGAGCCATGGATGTTTGTAGTGGTTCGGAATCCACTTTAAACTGTAGGTTTCGGTCTAATAGATCGTAGAGCGCTGCAGGGGCATTGTTACTCCGCGTCCGTAGCTTATCTTCAAGTCACACGCGCCCCCTGGGTAATGCAAAGTGAGTACGTCTGTGCAGCGCTTTGCCTTAAGGCATCCAAGACCAAGCTGTCTAAGTGTGTTTGCCAGCTGCATTAGAAAGAAATATTTACGCAGTTTCATATAATTCAATATTATTAATATTTTATGAAGTTTCATTTATTTAATATAATTAATATTTCACTCAGTTCATTTAATTTAATATATTAAATGTTCAAAAGTATTTTACTTGTTAAAAAAAAAAAAAAAAACTCATTAAAAAAACCTTCACTCGAGGGATGATATTTAGAGTCATTTTGGGAGCACAAGTAATGTGCACCACATGGAGTCTTGAATGTCTGTACGCCTCAGACGTATCATAAAATAAGATTTACATATACTGAGACGAATACGGGCTTCAGTAGGAATCTTCATTGAACTAGGTGGAGAATGTGACAGTTCTTCTTCATTCTTCACAATTGTAACATAAATGTGAAAATTGTATTTATCACATCTACATTGTATTACTATATCAAATACTCAAAGCCTAAATAATAATACTCTTGTGTTGTTTGAGATTTTAAGCTCTCAGTGCCATGGGTTTGGTGTTCGATTCCCTGGAGACGAAATGGATGTTTATAGGAGTCCGGAATTCACTTTAATCCGTAATTCCCGGTCTCGTAGAGAATTGTCTTGATGTTTAGTCCTTCTTCAGCCCTCGTGGTTCCACGCTAAAGTGAAGCTGCATATACACATTAGCCATGGACCAGCCCTCAGCGATGGGGTCTAGTAGACCGGGTATAGGGTTTGCTTCACCAGGGAGATTATTAACAAGAACACTCGAACCTAGATAGAACACCTTTCCCCCAAACACTCCTTATGCACGAATAATTATATAATAACCATTTAATAATTCAACTAAAATCTACAATAACTCACACCACAAAAATAAACCTACAGGTTCTAATGTCTTCAGATACTTTTGCACGTTGGAGAAGTCGTAGTAGCATTGGATGCCTCTTCTCTTACTGTCTTTCTTGTCCTGCTTCCCCTTTTATCAGTCTTGTGTC
>BPLR01014284.1:0-106666 GCA_021605095.1 Caerostris extrusa | reverse complement strand
GTTACGTATTGCTTACGGTCTGATACGTGTTTGTTATCTAGCGGACCGGAGAGGGTTGCATAGGTGGAGGCAGCAAAAAATGCAGTGAAAGGATCTCATGGAAGAAGAAAAAAAAACTCTTGCGGTCATTCCTTTGGATCGTGCAGTACTAATTATGTGTTAACTCTTGCACCGTGCCTTCTGGAAGACAAAAATAACAGTAAAAATAAAATAAAACGACGCCATGTAGGCGCCAATATATGATCTAGTGAACATGGTGAACTATCTTCCAGGTTTAGGGAGGGAGAAAGCATGTCAGGAAATTGAAAAATTATAAAAAAAAAAAAAAAAGGATGGGGGGAGGTGTCAGTAGCCCATCCTGCGAAGTTTTTGTTTGTCGGAATGAATGGTTGATGTACACCAATGAACAGAATTTTTTTCTTTTTTTTAATTAGAAAGACACTCGGGTTTCAGGTGTCTTGACTCTCACCTGAGCATTTCTTTTTAATGCCAGAGAAACTACTGATACCGTGAAAATTCCTTTTCATTTTTGCTGTTTGGGTATCTTGTCTATGCTATACCTAAAAGGAAAAGAATGGGACAAAAAATTTTCTAAGTAGACTTAACAGACTCAGACTTTTTCACTTAAGACTGAAAATTTTTCAAACAGAATTCTTGACAGCTTAAGTCTGAAAAAAAAAAAAAAATCAAACTATTGAAAAATTAATAGGTAAATTAAACTGGTGATAATTAATTAAATTTAAAAAAAAAAAAAATCAAATAAACAGTCTTACTTAAAAAAAAATACTCTGCCTTTAATGATACTGTGTGATTAAAATTAAATAACATTTTCTTTTTTGCATTACCAGGAAATCACAAAGTTTTTAAGTTTTCTTAATTTCTTTTAATATCCAACTAATCAGTAGGTTGGGCCTGATGAAAAGGCACTAGCGCTCTGGCAATCGGTGCCATAGATGATTTGTAGTGATTTGAATCCACTTTAAACAGTAGATCCCTGTCTAATATGACTGTACAGTGTTGGGCATAAGGTTGACAACCCTAAACCGTAAAAGAAAACATCCCCTGTCTCGAAATCTGCCAGTATGCAGACGGCCTTGGCCCACCACAGGACTGTTGCACCGATGAAGTTGGTTTGGTTTATCTCTACGGTCAATTTTATCCACACTTTTGGCTAATTAGACGGAACCTACAGTTTAACATGGATTCCGAACCACTAACAAACATCCATGCTATCTCCAGGTTTCAAACCTGAAAAGCCTGTGGTACCATGGCCAAAGCGATAGCTAATTGGCCGTCAGGTCGCTGAGCCAATGAAGAAGAAGAATCAGAAGAAGTTGAAATTAATATTTAAATTTTTATCAAGTATTGATTTACTTAAAATAATCTGGGCCGCTCAAAATAATCAATTCAGGTTAGGAAATCATGTTGGAAATCATTATGAGCAGACAAATGTTATTGGAAATCATTAAGTTCAGACATTGCAGAATATCTGGCAACATAAATATTACTAATAAAAATATACATTTAAATACCACTACGTTATCTGTTTAACTTTTTTTTCTTTCATAATCTAATGGTTGATTGTTTCGGTTGCTTAGATTTTTGCCACCCAAAGATGCCTCGCTGCATTAACGGAGTATGTCTCGACAACCTCTGCTACTGTAACGATGGCTTCGGTGGAAAAGGATGCGAGATGCCAGGTGAATATTCCACATTCCTCTTATTCCATTCGATTTATTAATGATCGATTAGATTCTCACACATTCCATTGTTTGCTCTTTTTGTAGACGAAAACGAATGCAAATACAGGCCCTGCGATGTCTTTGCACACTGCACCAACACAATGGGAAGCTTCTATTGTTCCTGTTTTCCTGGCTACGAAGGTGACGGTTCGAATGTCACGAAAGAACATTACCTCATTTAGCCTTTCTTAAGGACACGATTACGATTAAAAAAAACCCACGCTTTATTTGCTTTATATCGATAAAGAAAACAATCGAATTTTCTCCCACTTGTTGAAATATTTGTAAGAGTAAAACTGTTATTGACTTTTGTGTTTTTTAAACGTCAATGTACTTTCTATATTAAAATTTGATTGTACTCGTAAGTTTAAAATAATTAGACCTAACTAAATAATAACAATTCTCTTTTTTATAAAAAATTATTCAATCGTTTCATATAATTAACTCTAAAATAAATTAAATTATTGTGTGCATTAAATTATACAAAAAGCTTTAACATTTATTGCATAAAAATAAATGTTTACAATTTTTTTCCAGAAATAATCATTAGTTTATCATTACACAATTTGTTAAACAAAGTATAATATAAATATATAACATATGTATAAATATATATAACATATGTAACAAAACATATATGTTTATAAAAAAAATTATTCAATCGTTTCATATAATTAACTTTACAATAAAATAAAATATGTGGCCTTATTATATCATGCATAAAATTACACGAAAAGTTTAAACATTTATTGCATAAAAAACAAATATTTACAATTTTTTTCCCCAGAAATAATCACTAATTTTATCATTACACAATTTTTAAACAAAACAATTTTTTTTTTTTTTTTTTTGTGTTAAAAATCATTTATCTTTATCGATGACGATAGCAATTAAATGATTTTAGAAATGCCAGTAAATTGAATAATAAATAATTATAAATTTGTGAAACAAACAAAAAAGTGTATTTCTTTATTGTTTTGAAAGATTTAAGAAAAGTTATTGGGAAATAAAGGTCAAATAAAAAAAAACGCTGATTGTTGAATGACCTCCAAAATGAAATAAATTAGTTGTTGCAATAAGCTTTAGAATCAGTCAAGTAATTCTGGTTTCAAATAATTGTAACTATTAATTAACTTTTAAAAATGAAAGAATATTAATTTTTTAGACATTGTTACTATGTATGAAGACTCATCATGGAATGAACATATCAGTAGTCATCTCTGTAGTCAACAAAGCCAATATAGAGTCAATACATCATGGAATATATCAATACATGATGTTGGCTCTGCTTGAATAAAATTCATAATGGAATATATTGTCAATACAGGATGTTGGCTCTAATTGAATGAGACTCCAGGATGGGATTATATTATCAATACATGATGTTGGCTTTACTTGAATAAATTCAAGATGGAATATATAGACAATGCATGATGTTGGCTTTTACTTGAATAAGATTCATGATGGAATGAATTTATTGTCAACATGATGTACTACTTGAATGAGGCTCTACTTGAATGAGACTCAGGATGGATTATATTATCAATACATGATGTTGACTTTACTTGAATAAGATTCATGATGGAATATATTGTCAATACATGATGTTAGCTTTACTTGAATAAGACTCATGATGGAATACATTGTTAATATATGATGTTGACTCCTTGAATAAGATTCATAATAGAATATATTGCCAATACATGATGTTGGGTCTATTTGAATAAGACTCATGATGGAATATAATGCCAATACATGATGTTGACTCTGCTTGAATATTGACAAAAGTTGTCATCATTTTAGTCTATTTTCAATTATTACGACAAGGACAACTTTTTAATAAATTAACACAAAAATTTGTTCAATTACATTTACTCTGATATACATATATATTGTGATCTACAATATTTTTTGAACATGTATTAAACTTATATTGTGATCTCGAATATAGGGTTTTATTTATCCTTACCTAAATAAGAAATTTTTTCTTCGAGAATATTCTTATTAGGATAATGAATACAATCAATGCCTTAGGAAAATCAAATTAAGCAATGATGTCAAAAATCGAAAATGTATAGGAACCACAAAATTGCAGTACTTAACGGATTTTCCAAACATATATATTTTTTTAATAACACCATTCACGAACGAGCGTAGGTGAATCGCAAACCCAAATAAGCGAGATATAGCATTGGTTTCAATTAAAAGACATTTTGTAAAGGGCGAAGAAATCCTTCCCCGCATTCACACCCGAAACTAGTTTGTACCTTTGCACTGCACAAAAGAAAAACGGTGGCCGCTTGGCCTCATTAGAAGAAGGACCTTGGTCCAAATGCACAGCGTGTAGGAGCTAAAGGAGAATACTTTTTGCTTTTCTCGAAGTCTGTCACTGTTTGAAATTAAACTCATAATCTCACTTTTCAATTGTTCGCCATAAATAGATGTGACGAAAAGATCGAATTAAAATGCTAATGCCATGGGAAAGCTGTTTTTAGTTTTCTTTATATTTAAGATGAATTAGTTCAAGTGAGTTAAAACAGAAATGTGTTTTGTTTTCATTGGAAATGTTACCTTGAATATCATTGCTACCAGAGAATAGAAGTATTCAATAATTGCTTTAAATAGAAATTTTATCATTTCGATTGTGAATTTGAATTTGAGGCCTGAATGGCTGAGTGATTAGTTCTCTGACGCTCGGTGCCATAGTTACGGGTTCGAGTCCCGGCGGTGCCATGGATATTTGTAGTGGTTCGAATCCCCTTTAAGTCATAGGTCCCAGTCTAATATGGTCGTAGAGCGTTGTCTTTAGGTTTAGTCAGTCTTCAGCCCTCGTGATTCGTCGCTAAAAAGAAGCTGCATATTACCTAAGCCATGGACCAGTCGCCTGCGACGATGTCTTCTGGACCTGGTGTAGGTTTTCGTGCACCAGGGAGATAGTAACAACATAGGAATTTAATACGTTTTTGTTAATGACGGAAGTTAAAGAATTCAAAGTTTTCACCCGAAATTTTATTTTGTAAGTATACGGCGAAAATCTTCTTCATTGGCTTTCACAGCTTCATGTTTGACCATGGCCATCAGCCTGCTGGTAGATTTCGAGACAGATGCTGTCTTTTTATGGGGCAGGGTTGTCAGCCCTACGTTCAACTATCATATTAGAGATCTACGGTTTAAAATGGACTCCGATCCATTACAAACATTCATGCCACCAGCGGCACTCGAGCCCCCTAAACCTGTGGCACCGAGCTCCAGAGAACTAGTCACTCAGCCATTAGGCCCATGTTGAAAATCTAGATAGTTTATTTAAGAAATCTTCTACAATAAAAATAATTTGAGAAGCATATATTAAACTAACATTTGATTATTAAAAATTGGCTTATGAAGAGAAAAAAAAAAAAAATTCTTAAATAACATCTTTTCTTCTCAATCGTCTTTTAAGTTGTTGTTACTTATTTAAAAGGAAAAAAAATTCCATCTTAGAAATCTACAAAAAATATGATTGATATGATTAGATGATTCCAATCCAATAAAATGTATTTTTCATTGATTGAAATTAAAATTTATGTGATTTCATTAATCCACCTTTAAAATAATAATTTATACTAATTGAAGTTAAAAATCATAAAACGAAACAATAGTGTTAATGTTACATATTGCACCAATGTAACTAACACCGAAATGTTTTTGATCATTATCTTGATTTACACATTATTTTGATTGAACATTTCGATCTACACGTTATGAACTGAATGATTTTTTTTTTCCAACTTTAAATGATTCAACTCTTCATCAAAAATAGACTTCGCGAAATCGACATTGTATTCTTTTGAGCATGCCCATCTATAGAAAAGGCACTTTCGAAACGAAAGGATGTTGACGAGCGTACATTCCTTTAAAATATCGTGCTTAATGGGGTATAATCCGGTTCTGCTATCAAAGAACCAGTTATGAACAGCATGGGCCAACTTAGTGCTTATTTATTTACTTTATTCACACATCCAATACAGCCTTGAGGCTTCCTCACTTTCCCACTTTTAATTCAAGACATCAACAGACATAGTGGCGGTTTGGAATAAATTCTTCCAGTTTCCAAAACGAAGTTTCTTTAAAGGGGTCAGATTGATGAACAGAGAGTGAGACCAAACAAACTAGAGAGGTCATAGCTCTTGTTCACGGAAAAATAAAAGTACAAAAGTTGGCCGAAAGGGTGTTCTGTTTCGCCTGGAAAGCCTATTATTTCACCCCCGATGAGAAAAAAAATTGTATTTAGAAAACTGTTTGCTTATCTTCAGAAGTTAATTGCGATAAATCTGTAGAAAGATATGGCAGCAGATATTAAATTTCGTTTCTATTATTGTTATTGTTTATTATTTTCATGCTTAAGTATAATAAACAAAAAATCGCCCAATCTACGAAATTCCAACAAGATTGCTCAGTGATTTCTGTTTGGAAAAATATTTTAAGTGATCGGCACAAAATCGTAAATAATTCTAAAAAACAAAAAAGTTTATTATTTTGTAATTATAAGAAATGTTTTTAAAAAAGGAGCTTTTTTTATTTATTTATTTAGTGAGTGCATTAAATCTAAAAATATCTCACTATATAAGACAAATGAATGCATTTTTTAATATGCCAATATAGTCCTATATTCATCTTATCGTACTATATTTGAAACTCTATATTTGTTACTGTATATTTTGTAACACTATATTTGATTATACTATTGTCCTGCTAAGACTGTAAAAATTTTAATTAACTAGTCATTTTTTTACTTCATAAAGTATATAAAACACTTCATGATGAAATTTCTGTTATTTTCACCCAGATGTTGCTGGTGAAAATAGAAAATTGCACGAGATTTCTAGTAATATTTATGAATCATCACAGGGGCCAATTTAGATCTCGTATGTCATTAATTCATAAATGTCCATGCGTTGAAAGAAAAATGATCTCACTTTAGAAAAACGAACTTCAAAAATCACACAAGCATAATGAAACTAAACAAGCTATTGAAACATACTGTGTTTAACTATTTTAATCACACGGGCTCATAGACTTGGTCTAGATGTTGCTGTCAACAAAGTGGAATAAGAAACAACAACAAGTTTTTCTAATCAAAAAAATTTCTATGCATAAGAACCCAATTTCAAAGTAAAGAGATATTACTTTATTTTGATACGTATCATATTAGATCATATCGTATATAAAAGATAATTATCATATTTTGCGTTTTTATTATACGTGTCATATTTTGATACGTATCGTATTAGATCGTATCATATTATCGTATAGAATGCATTTCTAAGGCATTCACTTTTTAAATTTTTTTCAGCATAAAATTCCAAATAAATGTCAAATGCATATATTTAATTTCAATGTAACCTTTGTCTCTTGCCATGTAATTCAACAGTGCATTTTTTGAAAAAAATATATTTAATTGTTTGTTTTTTATATGTATATAGATATAAACGAATGCGAAATTCCAACGTTGGCCGCTATCTGCGTAGACAATGCTGAATGCTGTAATTTACCTGGGACATTACGTGTGTAAATGTGGACCTGGATACACAGGAAACGCAACAGTCTCGTGTACAGGTAAAATACTAACGAATTCATATCTGTTGATAATATTTTCTGCGTTCAGAATAAAGCACATTTTTTGAATTCTAGTTAGAAACGTACTGAATTATAAATTATCATTTTCTGTTTTATAGACATTGATGAATGTTTGGATCCAAATGCATGTGGTCACGGTGCTCAATGCGAAAACATTCCTGGAAGCTACAAGTGTTATTGTCCACTGGGATATGATGGAGATCCTTTCAGGGAATGTTATGGTATGTTTTAGTACTGATTTTTAGTAATATTATCTTAAGTAACATTTGATATTGAATAAAAAAGGCTCCTATGACAAGGATGCACAAAACTTGTAGATGCCGCAGGCTAAATGTAGTTAATACAATAAAAAAAAAAATCGAAAATTATCCAATATGCATGTTTTTTCCTTCTGTCTGACGGTTAAAATACCATATATTTCCGTGCATAAGCCACGAGTTGAATAAAACATTTCTAATATTTCCATTTTTCTTTTTTTTATTTAACTAAACCTGGATCATGTTCCACGTTTTAAACTTTCATCAAAATCTGAAAAATTTTCACAAAATTTCAAATTATATATATATATTATATTTAAGTAGAATGGAAGTATGATGAGAACAGAAGTGGTCTGTCTGTGTATTCCTCCTCCATAAGTTTAATTATTCTTCTTCCCTGATTAATTCTTCCTTTTGATAATTGATTTCTTCAAAATAAGGGAATAATTTCCCTCTATTTTATTTTTCTTAATTTATCCTTACCAGTTATGATTTTCCTTTCAAGTTTTTCCCAAATTCATCCCACATCACCATTGGGTGTTGGTTTTTTTCAAGCGAACTTAAATAAGAGTTTTTATTAATTTTTTTTTTTTTTTTCTTCGGATGAAAATTCTTCAGATGGAAAGAAATTTTCTCAAGATTGGGTAAGAGTGCATGCCAAAATGTACCTAATCCTAAGCTCCATTATTTCTAAAATACAATAAGAAATAAGGGGGATAAAGAATTGGATTTAGACAGTTGATTAATACTAGTCTGCAATAGATATGTAGTTCCAAAAAGAAAACAGAAAATTTAGTTTCCCATTTATGATGTACATAATTTCTTAAATTTTCATTAATTTTTAGATCTGGATGAGTGCAGACGAAATCCTTGTGGTTCTGGAGCTCAGTGTACAAATACGAAAGGCGGTTACACGTGCAGTTGCCCTCGAGGCTACCAGGGTAACCCGACTCCAGAAGCTGGCTGTGTTGACATTGACGAGTGCTGGGGTCCAAAACCACCTTGTGGGAAAGGAGCAGAATGCGTCAATACCGTGGGTGGCTACTACTGTCAATGTCCGGAAGGTTACACTGGCAATCCTACGTCTGGTTGCGTCGGTGAGTTAACTCCTAATTCTCTGAAACTTTTTTTCAGGATCCAAGTAGACGCAATTGTCTGAGTGGGGGATGAGACAGCAATAAGTGATGATATGTGGATGTTCGTATAAATCCTCACATAAATGGATTGTAGGATTTTTTAAAGTAAAATTTAAAATCGGTAGATTCATTGAGTAAAACTCAACAAAAATATCAAATTTTTGCTATTATTTTTTGTTAAAAAAAATGTAATGACAGCTTTTTATTAAAAATTAATTTAAATATTTTATAAACTTCTAATATGAGTTTCAATGTGAATTTTATTACGACTCGGTTGTGGTTGGTTGGAGCATTGGTAGAAATTTGGTTGAGATTCCTCAATGAAACTCAAAAGTACAATGGAAAAGAGGAAAATACACACTGGGTCTTATTCATTTAAATAGTATTAAATCAATACATTGGCTTTTTCCTATCTATCAAAAAGGACCTGTCGTAACAAAAGCTATCCTTTCAGTACTAGATTCAAATTTAACTTCATTTTCAATGTACTCAAACTGCAATAAATCGAAAACTGAAGAACATATTCTATTTCGGAGCATAAAATATTAAAATCAGGGAGAAAATCGTTAAAAGGCTTGTGGGTAAAACTATAACAATTTCTGATTTCCTCATTAAAACTTGTTTGTCTTCTTTTGATGCGACAGTGATTCTGCGCAGTATCACGTTTTACAAAACTTTATTCATAAACTAACTTTGGAAAAGGTCAAACTTACTGATTACATATTCAGGATCTTTATTCGTTGAAGAGTAATTAGACAAGTCGAGATAAAAAGCCTTCTGCAAGCATAAAACTCAAAGCCTGTGTCAAGTTCAAGAATTTTATTAAAATATTCATATGTCTTTCTTTTTTAAAATATTGTTTCTTTTATGAAAGAATTTTTTTTTGAAATTTTTGTCAAAAATTAAAAGTATTGCATTAAATTCTTTGCATTAACATAGAAAGCTCTCATGATTATTCTCAATTTTGTCCTAAAATCACAAATAAAATATTTTTAGGCATCAATGAAGTTAAAGGAAATCTTTGGACGGATGCGGATACCATTGAACCGCTTTATGTTTCGATATATTTTCAACGAGTTGATTTTTTTATCTATAGAAATAACAAAGAATTATTATTGTTAGTCCAAAACGTTATGATACTTTTCTTTTCTTAAGTTACTCCAGTGCGCAATAATGATCGACACTTTTACATTCTGATTCGTCGACACGGATTAGTTAGCGCCAAGAAGATTGGTCCGAAATTGGTACGAAAAACTCGACACTTCGCGGGTAATTTAAGATCAAAACAATCCGTAAAGATGTTTGAATTTGTCTTCAATTTTTTTTTTCTTTATTTAGAAAAAAATTCTAGGTCATTAAATACAAAAGTAATTGTGAAGTGTTATTTTTTAAATTGAACATTTATAGAAGTTATTTTAAAAATTTTCTTTAAATTTCTGACATGACCAGAAATATTTTTAAAAATTAATTTTATTATATAATTTTACATAGTTGAATATATTTTATTTTCATTAATACACTTTAAATTTAAAAATACAGGAAAAAAATTTATTTACTTTTGGGAAAGAGATACATAAATGTAGTTCAAGTAAATAAAATATTAAATTACAAAATAAAATTATTATAACAGAGTTTAATAGAGTTAAACAATTGATAAATTTATAAATAAATAAAAGTGGTGAAACTTTAATGCACATACTTTTTAAAGTTAATTGTAAATATTTGTAATTGGTTTTATGCTATTACTTTAATTGCATTTTTAAATATTTGTACTAAAAATAATACGGTTTTAAAAAATGCATGCTTACTTCAATTAGAACACAATATATATTATTTTCAATGTGCTGAAACTAATTATATTAATAAATGAATTTTATTACAGATATCAATGAATGTCCACATGCTTGCAGTGTCAATGCAGAATGTACAAACACTCCAGGAAGTTACACATGTCGTTGTAAAGCCGGTCATGTTGGAGACCCATATCTTTCTGCAGGATGCCATGGTTTGTATATCCATGACTTAAAAATTCAAAATTAGTTAGAAATAAACTTTTCATAAATTAAACTATTTTGAAAAACAATTTTATAGTATTTTGGTACATAACAGCAATTTACATCAAACATACACATATTACATTAAACACTCAAATATTATAAATTGATAATTATTTAATATTTACAAAGACTCTCATAAATCACTCACATTTTTTTTATAGTTTTACTATAATTTAAGTTTAAATTTGAATGCTATTTTGTAAAAATATTTTTAAAAGTCATTGTAAATGGATAGATATTACTAATTTTGAATGTCATTCTAAAAGAAAGGCACAAATAAATTTTTTTTTATTAGAAATGTATTTTTATGTTTCCTTATACATTTACTTTGTATGCAGATGATGATGAATGCTTGAAACCTGGAGCTTGTGGTCGCAATGCACAGTGTTTCAACAACATTGGCTCTTATACCTGCAGTTGCCTGGATGGCTACTCAGGAAATCCTCTACAAGGATGCACAGGTGAATTGATAATCTCTTTCCTCAGTTAAGATGATAATAATTAAATTATGCTATTTATTTTAAATATTATCTGAAATTATTTTTAAACAAAATTTGAGAGCAATGAGAGTTGAGTTCGAAATTGTTGATATTTCACTTTAAAAAATATTTTTTTAAAATATACTTGTAATTTCAGAATTTGAAAATCATTAGATATTTTTAAATATTTTATACTTTTAAAAGCAATTTAAAAATGTGAAACATTATTGAGTAATTATTTATTGATCTCCATTCCTATTAAGTTATTTTTAAATCTACATCAGTTTTTTTTTTCATCACACTTATGGGATATTTAGAATTTAGAAAATTTTTACAATTTTTTTTTAATGAAAAATAAAACATTTTTTAAATTTTATTAATTGTTTCACAGACATTGATGAATGCTTGCAAAACCCATGCTCAGACAACGCTATTTTGCCGCAACATACCAGGAAGTTTTGAATGCAAATGTTTGGAAGGTTATGATGGCAATGCAAGAGAATTTTGTTCAAGAGGTATAAAAAAAATGAGTTTAATTAAAACAATTTGTCAATTGTTTCTTATATTTTGATTTTTCAGCTGTTTTGATTGTAATTGTAACAATATTCTATTGCAATATAATAGCATATTCATTGATAAGTATAATTTGTTACAGTTTGTTTTTTGTGTTTCAGTTCACCCATTTAATTATTAAAGCTAAAAGGGCTTTATGATTCTTATTGATTTTTATGTTTTATACATTTTGATTCATAATTTTTTGAAATTTAAATGCTGTATAACATATTTTCTTTATACTTATTAAATATTGCTGATGTAAAATGAAGGAAAAAATTTTAAATGTTATGAAACTCACTGATAAACATTGTATTAATTTTTATTCATTATTACAGAAAATTATTATTTTTAAATAAATATTTATTTTTTTAATAGTCAAAGTGGATGTTCGATGCCAAGGAAATTATGACTGCACAGATAATGCACAGTGCCTCAGAAGTAGATGTCAGTAAATCTGGCTTCAGAGTACAAGGAGTGAATGTGTTGGTAAGTAAAAATACAGATTTTTTTTTGTTGCTTTTTATGTCTTAAAGTATATAAATGATATAAACAATATTTTAATACATGGAAGAAAAATAGTGAAAAAATTGAATGTTTAATTATACATAATATTATAAACTACTTAAGTAACTTAAATAATTATTTAAAACTATGTTTGTCACAATGATTTTTTTAAAATTTTAACATTACAATATTTTTAATGTTAACTAAAAATTGTTGATGAATTTTTAGATATTGATGAATGTCGAACTCCTAACATTTGCGGCAGAAGTGCTCAATGTAAGAACATTATTGGAGGCTATAAATGCGAATGTAAACAAGGTTATGAAAAGATATCATCTGCTCCTGATAGCCACTGTAGAGGTAAAATTTATTTCCCATATAATAATAGTAATGAACATGTTCACTTTTAGTAATAGACATAAAAACTATTAAATTTAAATATTTCAACAGGCATTGAAATAATTTCCAATTTTATATACTTAAGATTTAAATGGTTCGATTATGTGCAGAGAAAAGCTGTTATTAAAGTTTTATTTTTAAGTTTGGTTATAAATTTCTTAATTTTCATATGTATTAGAAGCTATAAATTTCTTAGTTTTGATACTTTTTAAGTTTTATTTCTCAGTGAAAAAAATTTTTTTTTTTTTTTTTTACCTTTCTTTATAAATTGACATTAATATAATGTAATAACAATGATGTTAATATTTTAATTTGAGATAAAATAATGTTTTACTGGCACTTGGAAAAACATTTAAATGAATATTTAAGTATTAAAATATTTTTATTTATTTGACCTTGTATCTTATTGAAATAAACACATATTTTATTTTCAGATATTAATGAATGCTTATTTGGACGTTTCCCATGTGGCACCAATTCAAAATGTATTAACACTGATGGAAGTTACGAATGTTTATGTCCAGACAACTTAATTGGAGATCCAAAAACTGCTTGCAAGTGTAAGTTGACCTTTCTATTTTATTTGTTATAATTAATCCTTTAAGAATAGTTTGATGTATGTTTAAAATTATATATTTTTTTTTTCCTTTTCTTTAGCACCATGTGCTGATGTGGATTGTGGAGAACATGCAACATGTCAAGTAAATGGAAAAGAAGCTGCCTGCATTTGTAATCTGGGATACACTTTTTTGATCCACAAAACATTGCAGCAGGTTGCCAAGGTACTTCACTTGAAATTTAATTTTAAAGAAACATTTTTTTTTATACTTTTAATTGGAAATCTTATTGAATCAGAATATTTTCTAGATTTTCTCTATTTTGATCCATCTAACTCAATTATTGTCTATCTGTATACTTCTTAATCTCAATATATTACAAATTAGTAAAACACTAAAATTACTTGTTTAAAAAAGATGCTTTAATTTGCTATGAGCTAATTCATGCACCATCTATATCATATGTAAGATACACATTGAAATGGTTCTCAGGGTTTTGCTTTTAGTATTGTCATTCTAAAGGATAATTGTGCAACCACTCTATTCATTTGAAATATTATGAAGTAAGCAGTCAGAAAACTTTGAAAAAGCAACAAAAATATTTTTTTATAGAAAGTATTCATATTTTAAACTATTATTAAATATTTTTTCAATATTTATTATTATTGAATGAACTACATTTTTCTTTATAAGGATTCATCTTGTAGCACAAATGAACACAAACAAATTAAATTGACTCTGTATGTAATGAAAGTTATTAATTTCTACACTTACAGCACTATATATGCATATATATTTTTTACTTTGCATGACTTGCTAAAATATGATGAGAACTTATTTATTGATCTTGTAATTTCTAAACCAAATCTTTTCTTTTTTATCAGATATTAATGAATGCGATAACATTCATGGACCTTCTGGTCTTTGTGGTCAAGGAGCTATTTGTGGAAATGTTCCAGGTAGCTACCATTGCTACTGTCCACCAGGTTTCACAGGAGATCCTTTCAGATATTGTGAAGGTAATAACTGAAGTGTTTTAAAATTTTAACACATGAAATCTTGTAGTTGTTGTCATAGTCACTTAGGTGGCTAATTAAAAATGTTATTTTTAAAATTACTGTTATTTGTGTCTAGATATCAATGAATGTGACAGGCGCTTTGGACCCAGTGGTCAATGTGGAGAGGGGGCCACTTGTACCAACACTCTGGGTAGTTTCACTTGCACTTGTCCAACTGGATTCTCAGGGAATGGAAGGGTCAAATGCCAAGGTAAAATTTATTTGCTTTTACATCAGTTTATAGATTTTTGTTATTAATATTACTTGTAATATTAATAAGCTTTATGCATTTTTAAATAACTCTTACAATTATTACTCAATCATATAAAATTGAATTCGATCATGTTTAAATACTGAATCATGTTGAAATACAAAATATTGAATATTTCATTTATTTATTTTTGTGCAGATATTAATGAGTGTTCTCAAGCCTTTGGACCTAATGGAAAATGTGGTATATCTGCTATCTGTACCAACCGTCCAGGCAGCTTTGATTGCCGTTGTCCACCTGGAACATCAGGAGATCCATTTAATCGATGTAAGTTACAGTCTTAAAGTGGGTTTTATTTAAAATGATTAAAAATCAAGCACAAATTTCTTAACTTAATTACATTTTTGCTTTATAAAATTCAATGAGTGCATTTGTTCATTAAGTCATGAATCATCAATGTATCAGTTACATCTTAATGTATGCAAATTCAATTATTTTATTTAAAACATACAATTAAAATTTTTTGTGATGGTGAAAAGTTTATAAATTTAAAAATTAAAATTTTTTGCTATGTTATTTAATGAAAATAAAATTCTCAAAAATATATTTAGTATACAAAATTGAAAAGCAGTTTTCATTGTAATTGCATTTTAAATAATTGCATTTATTAATAAATTTATATTTGGTTATTTAGGCACAGCAATTGTTCAATGCCGGGAAGATAGCTCTTGCAGAGGAAATTCAGTTTGTAGCAGAAACCAATGCCACTGTCCAGATCCATATTTTGGAGAAGAATGTAAACGTAAGTGTGCTTTATTTTTATGTTTTTGTCAAAATGTTTTCTTCATCACCTTAAATCTTGGAGCATTAATATGAAATAAGAAATATAAAATTTATGATAGTTCCTAATTTATTGGTCATTTCATTCTAAATTTTCAAATATTTTCTTCTTTAGATCCATGTGATGACATCTTCTGTGGTGATCATGCTACATGCCAGCTAGACTTACATAAAGAACCAGTATGTGTTTGTGCTCCAGGTTATACTGGTCGCAGTAACAGTTTACCAGGATGTATAGGTAAAGAATTCTTTCATGCATGTCTCGTGCTTAGATCCACGTGTATATTAAGCTTATTTATCAGAATTTAATGTAAATGTCTTTTCAATTGAATGTTTTTGTTTCTAGACATTGATGAATGTGGTAGTGGAGCTCGTGTCTGTGGGCAGGATGCTATATGTAGGAATAGTCCTGGATCATATGAATGCATTTGTCCTCATAGCTATACTGGAGATCCATACAGAGGCTGCATTAAAAGTGGTTAGTATTTTTAATTTTTTTCAAAGTCTTCTCTTGATATTTAAATTACATTTTTAACTGTATTATTAACAGCAATCTTAAATTAATTAATTTCCTCCATGCAGAACCAAAAGTTATGGTTTGTTCTGAGACAAAGCCATGCCCACCAAAGGAAGAATGTGTTTCCTCGGGAACTTCACCACAGTGCATCTGCAAACGAGGATATGTTAGAGATCCTAGTTCAGGAAAATGCAGAGGTTTGTTTTATGGAAATTCATGTATATGCATAAAGATAGTATGATAATGCAATTTATTTTGTTGATTTTATTTTATTTTGTATTGCTAATTAAATGTTTTTAATCAGTGTAAAATTTACAAAAATATCTTATTACAATATATCTTCAGGTTTAAATGTTCAAAAACTTCAATCTAGTTTATATCATTATAACATCTGTTTTGTTGATATTGAAATGGTTTTTCTAATTTTATTTTTTACTTTCTCTTTTTCAGATATCAACGAGTGTGCAGAGATACGAGACAAATCACCTTGTGGACAACATGCTTTCTGTCTTAACATGGAGGGAAGTTATATATGTCGCTGTCCACCTGGCTATATTGGAAATGCATACAGCATGTGTTATCCTGAAAGTAAGTCTAATTTTATAAAAGCTAGTTTTGTTTTTAAAAATAAGTAAACCTAAATTAATATATTATTACCAATTTGTCTTCAATAATGACTTTTAATCAAGAAAAAGATTTGTTTTGATTGCATTTTAAACAAAAATTTGTATTAAATTACTTGCTACATTAAAAAAAAAAAAAAAAAAAAATTTTAATAGACTGGGTGAAAATTTTAAAATTTTAAAATGCACTATTTGACATTTATTACTTTATTTATAAATTATTGTTTTCAACATTTGTAGTGATTCAATGCAAAAGAGACAATGAGTGCCCTGGTAATACTATTTGTTTGGATGATGGAAGTCAAGGAAATCATTGTGGATGCAAAGCACCATTTATTCAAGATGGAGAATATTGTATATGTAAGTTCTAAAAGAATTTTTCATGATAATGTAGTTCTTTATAGATATTTTTTTAAAAATCAAAGTCATCTTAAAATTCTAACTTGTGTTACTGAATAATGAACATTTAATAATCTAAGGTTTTGAGAATTTAAATTCATTTATATATTTTTATTTATTTACTTTGCAGTGGTCAGTAGAAATTGCTCTACAACTAATCCCTGTCCAGAAAATCAAGAATGTGTTTACACTGGAAATGGTTTTGGCTTTTGTATTTGCCCAAGAGGATATACTATGGATGCAACTGGGTTCTGCCGAGGTAAAAATGATACAACTTTAATTTAATTGATGTCCTACATGTATCTGCATTGTAATGCAAATTAAAATAATATTACATAAAGAGAGTGTATGTGCTTTGTGTCATTAAATCTTGTTATAATAAATTGCATAATATTGAGGAAAATTAATTAAAAATTATTTATATTAAATTTTTTTTAGTTTAAAATTTTAAGTACTTTTATATATTTTACATTTATTCAATTTCAGACATTGATGAATGTACCGAAATCAAGGACTGGTCTCTTTGTGGAGCTTATGCCGAATGTGTCAACCTGCCAGGGGCCTACCAATGTCTGTGTCTTTCAGGATACACTGGGAATCCAAGACAGGCCTGCAGCAGAATTGGTAAGCAATTACAACTAGGATAAACATCATGATTTGTTTATCATAAATCAATAAATTACAAAGTATTAGTATACATATAAAGTAGTAAAATTTTGCTGCTAGAATAATTGTAATTTAATATTTATTTATTCTATTCATTCAATGTTTAAAAGTATTTAGTCTGTCAATAAATATTTTGATATGCTTTTCTTTCATTTATCAAGTATCATTGTGTACAAATTTTAAAAGAAATTTAAATATTAAAAGATACCTGCTTTATTTTCTAAAACAGTACTTAATAAAAACTAGTACAATTACAATTTATCAGTAATTTACTGCAGTTAAGTAGTAGTAAATAGTAATTTAGGAAATATTGTATTATAATTTTAAAAATGGAATTTAATAGGATAAGCTCCACAAATATTAATACTTTGCAAACTACCAATTAGTTGTTCAAGGCTTGTTTGCCACTTTTATTTAAAATCTTCATAAAATAGCAACTTAAAGCTAATATTCCTTATGATGACTTATGAATATGAATGACAAATATTATACATTTTAAAAATTATTTATAATATACTCACAATTGTTATTTTGTTCTTGTAGAAATTGAATGTAGAGGACCTAACAGCTGTCCTCAAAATATGGTTTGTACTAAAGGACAATGTCAATGCTTGGCACCATACATATTGGAAGGGCAACAATGTAAACGTAAGTAAAATCAAGTTTATTTAGCATTTGAATTGATAAATATCTTTCATGCATTAAACAATTTTGTAAAATATATAAATAAAATATAAATAGTTTATTTTAATATATATTTAAAATATAAATATATATATTTGTTTTAATGTTAACTTTATTTCAATTTATTTTTTCTATTCTATATTTCATTGTAATAAAATGCTTTTAAATGTATTTGTATTTCTAGATCCTTGTGAATGGTATTCTTGTGGACAATATGCCACATGTGAACTTACTCCTAAAGGACCTAAATGTGCTTGCATACCAGGATGCACTGGCGATCCTAATAATGCTTGTCAAGGTAAAAATTATTTAAAATTTCTGTGACTCAAAATGCTGAAATGACATTAAATAATACAAGTTAGCTTATAAATGGCTCTTAAAAGTGTTGCTCAAAAAATTTGTTATTTTAGATATCAATGAGTGTACAGCCGATTTACCAATGGATCCAAATGGCCCATGCTCAGTAGGATCTACTTGTATTAATATAGTTGGTGGATACCAATGCGAATGTCCTCCTGGAACAACTGGAGATGCTTACAAAGGAGGATGTAAGTTTAAAATTGTACTTCCATCCTAACATTTACATTTTTTTCTTTATTTTTATTCTTGTAAACTATAAACTTGATGTTTTATGTATATTAGCTTATTTTAACTTCTATGCCTAAAAAATAATTATATTTCAGGCAGAGGAGCAACTGGATGTTCTTCTGATAGGCAGTGTCCTAGAAATGCAGTATGTGATGCACGTGGGGAGCTTGTGTTGGTAAGTATTTACTGCGATAGATAAAGACTATAATAACAGTCCCAAATTGTTTAAAATTTTTATTACAATTGTATGTTTTTATCTATTTTTTCAAAATCATGTTAAAGTTATTTTAAAATAAATTATTTATATATGTTTATTGGTTTCTTAAAGTTTTCGTTAGTGACATTGATTTTATATATTTATTCATCAGTACTGTTTTTTTAAAATAAACATTTTTCTTTATGTATCACTTTATTATTTTTCAAAATAAAATAATTGTTTCAGCTCTTTAGTTACTAAAATTATGCTCCTTGCTATAGATTAATTCAGCATATTTTGTATGTTTTTAGATCCTTGTTCAACAGCATGGTGTGGGCCTAATGCCGATTGTTTTGGAGATGAACATAAAGCTGTATGCAAATGCAGACCTGGATATACTGGAAATCCAAATGATTTAGAAAGAGGCTGTGTTTCACGTAAGCTTTCTTTGCAATTTGTTAGCAGTCAAATTTTCATTATCTATTGTCAGTTGTAATTGTTCATTATTTTATGAATGTATTGCTGAAACTTTCTTGCATTTATAATTTGATTTATATTTATCACTTCAATATGAAAAATGTCTTCTTTTGAATTTTTATAGCTTGCTCTGGGTATGGTGTGGTATGAATGCTCACTGTATAGTGAATTCTAACAATCAAGGAGTTTGCCATTGCTTGCAAGGATTCTTTGGCAATCCATGGGCAGGAGGTGGTTGTCATCCAGGTAATAAACTTTGATAATATGTAATTGCATAGTAAAGTTGTAAAAAATATTGAATTAAAAATATTTAATTTAACTATACAAATTTCTATTATAGTCAAAATTCTTATTAAGATATTCAATTTTATAAAAATAATTATTGAATTTTTTAAATTCTTATTAGCTGGAAATTAAAACTAGTTAAAATTTTTAAATCTTTTACTTGTTCACACTTAAACAAAATAATTTACAATAAATTAAAAAAAAAATATTTTGATATTATAATTCTGAATTTATAGGCACCTATTTGAGAAAAAATAGATTTACAGATACAAGGATTTAAATATATTATATCATTTTTATAAAAATTTGTTTCCAGGTTTAATATTTTATAATATCTTTTATACTTTATCAAATAATTTATCTATCAATTTTTTTTCCATCTCAAAAGGAAATTTTATTTTTGTTTTTACCAAGCAATTCCTTTTCCAGATCATCGGGGATGTAGTACATCAAGACCTTGTGGACAATCTCAAGTTTGTGCTGATGGTGCATGTGTGGGTAAGTTTTTAAAACTTTTTCATGAATTATAAATAATAATAAAGAAAATTCATTTTGCCAATAATAACTCATTGATAAAATATAAAACATGCTCATTTTGTATTTAATTTCAGAACGTTGCCAAGGTGTAACATGTGGTGTGGGTTCAAGATGTGATGAAAATACTGGAAATTGTGTTTGCTTACCTTATTTCATTGGAAATCCTTCATTCTTATGTGTGCCACGTAAGCAAAATTCCTATTTTTAGATGGTCAAATTTAAATCATTAAAAATATTGCAGTTTTTATAAAGTCTTTTTATTTTAATTTATCTTTATGTTAAATTTATAAAGTCTTCTGCAATGTAAAATCTTAATATGGTCAATATAGACATGCAACTTATTTTTTTTTTTATTTATTAAAATATATTAGTTATTGTTTTTTTTTTTTTTTCAAATATTGTAACTGAATTAGCTGATTTGATTTTAAAAAGTAAATTTTTTGGTAATACATTTCTATTTTGTTTAGCAGCAATATACTTTATAAATTTTATAGATAATTGATGTTTTTTCTATTTTATCTATTAATTTTAACACTTTAGTAATGAAGCACAGTCTAAAATTTATCTTTATAATGTTTTCATTTTGATGTAACACTGAAAATTAACTAACTGAACATTATTACTGAATTGACTAACACGAACTGAAAATGATTAGAAAAATATTGATGATATTGCTTTTGCAGCAATACTTCCACCTCTCTGTGTGCCAGGATGTGGAGTGAATGCCCATTGCACATATGGTGTGCCTAATCAGTGTCAATGTAATGCAGGTTTTACAGGAAATCCATATTCTGTTTGTGGTAAGTTAGATTTTTCTTTAAATTTCCAAAAAATTTTGTTTGCTTTTAATTGTTTCTATAAATTGTTTATGTTATATTATAAAAGTTTTAATGTTGAATTACTTATTAATTGTACTAGTAAATAATTTAACTTTTTTTATAATGTAAATATTTAAATTCTTCATTCAACTTTAATTAAAAATTTGTATTAAGACAATGAAATCTATTTCGTGTATTCTATTAGACAAATAAATTTTCTCCTCTTAATAGGTACCAGTCAAAGATGTGAAGAAACTCGTTGTGGCACAAATGCAAATTGCATTGAAGGACCTAACAGAGTGGATTGTGTCTGTCCAGCTGGTTTACAAGGAAATCCTTTCCTTGGATGTCAAGGTAATTGACTAATACATTATTTTATATGTAAAATTTTCTTGAAATATGATTGTTTATGAAAATATGGTTGTCTTGAAATATGATTGTTTGCCCTTCTGTTATGTTTAATACAATTTTATTTTTTTTTTTTTATATTTAAAGACGTCAATGAATGTTTGGGAAGCAGTGCATGTGGAGGTGGTGCTAGTTGTATCAACAGTGTTGGAAGTTACTTGTGTGCTTGTCCATCGGGCACTACTGGCAATCCACTCTTTTCATGTAGTAAGTATTTTTAATTGTTAATTTTATACTTTTTAAGCAATTGGTATTTTAAATTACTAATTGCAAATTTTTCAGCTTCAAGTTTAGTTTTATTTAGTTGTTTTATAAAATGTGGCCTTGTTAAAATAATCTTACTCTTCCAATAGCACCTGCTAATACTCCATGTGAACCTGGACAAGGTTGTGCTTGCTCATCTGATTCTGGCTGTGCTGGAGGAGAAATCTGTGGCTCCGGGGCTCTTGTCAAGGTGAGAATGCCATCTTTTAATGACTATTTTCATTTTAAATAATTTATGAAAAGTTTTTTTTTTTTATCGCATTTATTGAGTTACTTATGCTTTGGTTCATTTTTAGATCCATGCCAAGATGTAGTCTGTGGTCCAAATGCTAATTGTGTCAGAGGTGCATGCTTATGCCCTCAGGGAATGGTGGGAGAACCCAACAATCCTGGGGTAGGGTGCAGTGGTAAAGTAAACTTTTTTTACCTTAGTTGTCTTTGATTAAAATACATTCTCTTAGATATAATGTAGTGAGCTCTGATGTTTTATAAATATAATTTTTGCATTCTTGCAGTATCAACAGAAGCACCAGCAAATATTCCTAATGAATGTGAAGATAATGTTAACTGTGGAAGTGGCTCTTTCTGTGGAGCTAATGCAGAAGGAATAAGACAGTGTATAGGTAAACAGTTTTCTTTCATGTATATTTTATATCTGTACCAATATGCTGCAATATTAATATGTGTATGATAATTAAGTTTTATAAAAGTTAATAATTGAATTTTATCAAAGCAAACAATTTTGAATTTTAACCTTAAAAATTACTTATTATTTGAAAGTAAATGCTACATAAATCATTTATTTTTCTTCCTAGCTCTTTTCTTCCATTCGTTTAAACTATATTCATTTTACATTTATAAATTATTTGATTTTTTTTTTTACTCATATATTTTTATTCTGTAATTAGATGTTTGTGATCCACAATTTATCATATGTGGTCGAAATGCCATTTGCACCAGTCAAAACCATCAAGCAGTTTGTGAATGTCCTTCTGACATGGTGGGAGATCCCAATGACTTAATTCAAGGATGTCAGGGTATATATATATTTATATATTTCATATATTTCACTACATATAAGGTGTTTAAACTTTTGAATATAGATGCTTTTTAACATTTTTTAAAATAATTTTTAACTTATTCTGCTATAGCTCAAAGTCCACATGAATGTGAAGTGAGTGCAAACTGCCCAGACTCTCACATTTGTAAAATGGGAAGTGGTGGTGTAAGAATATGTGAAAGTAAGTCTCTTTTTTTAATGTTACATATATGGTTGAAAGTATTGATATTTCATATGATTTATATATTCATTTCACTTAAATTAAATTTTTATCTGTTTTTGTTCAGATGTGTGCCAAGAACATGCTTGTGGAGAGAATGCAGCTTGCCAAGGCAAAGGACACAGGCCAATCTGTGAATGCCCTCAAGGTTTCAGTGGAAATCCTATGACTAATTGTCAACGTGAGGATATTTTTTTTTATTTATTTATGTTTTTCTTTTTTTTTCAAAATGCATTTTTATCATTTTTTAAATGAATATTTCATAATTTATGTGCTTTCCAGCTCATCCCAATGATCGTTGTGCTAATGATGATGAATGTCGTGGGGATGAAATTTGCAAGTTATTGGAAACAACTGGTATTAGAGACTGTGTTGGTAAGTTTAATTGTTAAAAAATATTTTAAAAAACGGTACTATTAAAAGTTTTTTGTTCAAATATCATAAAAATGGGATCATTGAAATAAATTATTAATTTTGCAGTTGTTTGTGAGGGTGTGCAGTGTGGCCCTAATGCCATTTGCGAAGGAAGACGCCATATTGCAGTGTGTGAATGTCGCCAAGGATTTACTGGTGATGCTTATGATATTCAAAGAGGGTGTCAACGTAAGTCTGGTTTTCTTAATTTCGTGTTAATAAAAGTGTTTAGCTTCATTTTTTGAAATTTATATGTATTTATTTCATTAATGTTTACTTTTATATCACAGCACCACCTTTGGATTTATGTCAGGATAGTTCATCTTGTGCAGACAGCCAAGTATGCAGGATTGGAGACAAAGGATATCGAGAATGTTTTGGTAAGTCATGGATTTTTAATTAAGTAGTTTCTGAAATATGTATATTTCTAGATTATTTCTAAAAAAAGTCAAATTTAGCCTAATACATTAAAATATTTAATGACATATACAAAAACATTGGAAATTAAAAGTTGATGATGTTGATGCCATGCCTATTTCAATTAAAAATCAGATGAACTATGGCAGCCCTAGACAATTCTTTAAATATTTTCAGAATATATGAATATAGAATGATTTGCAACTGTGATAAAATAGAAAGTTAAGTGAAAATGTGGTCAGGGAATTCAGACTTTCTAATGTTGTTGTAGTTTCTGTATTATAAAACTGCTTTTGTTATTGATCTTCATTCCTTAATAATGATATGTTCTTAATATTTTAGTAATTATATTGTTTTTTTAATTATAATTTAACCTTCATTTTGATTGGTGGTTATTTCAATTTGTATCCATTCATAACATTTAGAATTAACATGATTTGAAGCATTTTTAATTTAGTTAACAAAATTTATTCAGTTTGTCAATGTTTTCATCTCTGATTGAAATATAATAATAAATATAAAGCGACATTAAAATTGTAAACATTTGGTTTTTAAAGATGTATGCGAGTCTACTCAGTGCGGATTGAATGCTTTGTGCCGTGGTCGTGATCATCAAGCTACTTGTGAGTGCAGGCCAGGATTCTCAGGAAATCCAACTGATTTTGGAATAGGATGCCAGCCAGTGCCAAAAGACAAATGCAAGACGAATAACAACTGTCCAGATGATCGCATTTGCAGACAAACTCCTGCTGGAATAAAGGATTGTATAGGTAAGTTTTAAAAAAGCTATGTATGATTAACTTACAACATAATTTAGAGCAAAACAAAATTTCATTTTCCATGTCTTAAGTTATTTGTTTATATAGATATTAGAAAAATTTTATCAATCCAGTGAATAAGTAGGCAGAGAATCAAAAATTTATCAAAAAATAATAAAATGAATATTTATAGTTTTAAAAATTATTTTTGGTATGAAAAAGGTTAAAGAATCTCTTACAAAGTTATTCAATTGATTCATTTGATTCTATTAGATATTTAAAAAACAATTTAAAATTTAGCATGTGCAGTTATTTTGTTTATTTTTGAATTTCTAAACTTTTATGTTCATTTTTGTTAAATTAATATTTTGTATTATAGATGTTTGCCAAACAAAACGATGTGGAACTAACGCTGTATGTTTGCTCAAAATCATAAGGCTCAGTGTGAGTGTCCGGATGGTTTCTCTGGAGATCTAATAGAGGATGCCAAGGTAAAAAATCCCCTTTTGGTTCAAATTTTATCATTCTACATATTCATAATATTCACCTCCACATCTATTGGTGATTTTCACTGAAATGTTTTTTGTACTATTTATTTCATCTACTTATTTCATTTATGCTTAGCATGCAATTATATAGTAATTTCATATTTATTTATTCTATGTTATATTGTATTTAGGCAATTTTATAAATGCACAATAAGTATTTTATTTATAGTATTTATCTTAATTTAATACTATATTATATCTATATTTAGTTATTATATCTATATTTAGTACTTAATTTATTTATAGTACTTAATTTTACCACCCTCACTTTTTAACTAGTGGGAAACTATGCATGCCCTCCTAGTTACAGAGTTAGGATGGAGTGCAGAAAAAGTTTTTACATATTATAGGAATTTTTAATTTCCTATATATCATGATTATTTGTAGACTATCATCTAGATGAAATATAATCATATGTAATTTACAGTAAAAGACTGTTTAATGTTATAATTAGTTTTAAATTATTTTTAAACTAAAATTTTTCATATTTAATGGATAAATCACATTCTTGTAGTAGATTCTAATTCAGAAGTTTTATTTCTTCAGCTGATCATTGTAGCAAGGATCAAGACTGTCCAGATAGTAGAGTTTGTGAGCTAACTAGAGATGGAATAAAAGATTGCATGAGTAAGTTAAATTTTTTCTTCAAAGAAGAGAGTTGTCAAAAAATTTGTTGTTTAAATGATAGAAAGATTTATATGAAAAAATATGATTTAAATTAGTTTTGCTATTGAGTTTTCTAGTTATTACCGTTTATACAAAAATATTTTTATAAAAGCAATATTATATACATTGTGGATTTAATTTTTCTTCCTATAAACTAAAAAAAAATTAAGTTTTATTAAAAGTTATTATTATTAATATTTTAAATATATTGTTATTATGTTTTTTTTCCTTAATATAACATTATATTTATACGAGGAATAAAGAAATAATAAAAATTAAATTTATTTGTTTTGGTTTACAATATGTTATTTATGATGACAAAATGTGTAACTATTAATTTATATACGTGATCGATTACTATGCAGATTTAAAAAAATTATTTTCAGTTGTATGTAGAGTATATTTTAAGGATTTTGAATTATTTTTATTAATATTTCTTATATATTAAGAATGGGAATTTCCTGAAAGTATTTTTTTTTTTTTTTGTAATAGAATTATTTGAAACTTTGGTTCAATTGATTAATTCTCAAAAATTATAATTACTTTTCATTTATTTGTTATTGCATTTATCTCTTTTTTAGACCCATGTGAAGGAAAACGATGTGGTCCTAATGCTCAATGTATTGCACTGGACACTCTGCTTTCTGTGAATGCAGAGATGGTTTTGTTGGAAATGGCGATGACATGCAAAGAGGCTGCAGACGTAAATAGCATTTTATATTTTAATAAACCAATTTTATGTGATATTAAAATATCAATATCAAATTGTGTATTTAATGTCAATTGTGTTTTCACTTTTTAGCTCGAGACAAATGCAAAACAGACAGTGATTGTAGTGATAGAGAGATTTGTCGATTGAATGTTGAAGGTGTCAAAGATTGTATTGGTATGTATCAGAGCTTTATTTAGTTATGCTTCTTGGCTAAATTTTTAATTATTAGATTTTAATATTATTAATATTTATAATTTTTGTTAATTCCATTATAGTAAGGAGAAACCCTTGTATTAATGGTTTTAAGTAATTATATAATCTGAACAAATTAATAATTGCTTTATGGAAACTTTTTTTGCTAAATTGCACTGTTACTTACCAAACTGATTTTTAAATTCTTAGAGAAAAACATTCTATATTATGCTCTATATATTCTATATTATCTATTATTAATCTTTTTTGCAAACAACATTTTTATTTCCATTTTTTTCCATAGATGGATGTTCTGATGCACTTTGTGGAAGGAATGCACTGTGCTCGGTTTCATCTCATATTGTTGTTTGTAATTGCCCATCTGACTTTATTGGAGATCCATATGATAGAACAGTGGGATGCGAACCTAGGCGTAAGTACAATTGTTTTTTACTTTAAGAATTATAGATTCTCTCGATTTATAAAATTTCATCTTTTATTGCCAATTTTATAAATCTTTTGTTAAACTTTATAATTAATAAATTCATTTTTTATGATTAAATTTCAGCGGCTGATCTTTGCCACAGTGATTCTGAGTGTCCATCCAATTCTGTGTGCCGACCTGATTACTCAGGATTGAGAAATTGTCTAGGTATAATATGTTTTGCATTGAATATAAATTAGTTAAATTCTCTTTCATATTTTTTAGAAGAAAGTATGATTTTTCAGTGATTATTTTAGAATATCATTCTAAACAAACATCTAAAATAAATTTGTTTTATTTTCAACTTCCTTTTTACATAATTTTTTTTTCTGCAGATGCATGCGAAGATATCCGTTGTGGACCTCATGCAACTTGCATCTCTAAGAACCATGTTGCCCAGTGTGAATGTCTGCCTAATTATGAAGGAAATCCATATGATGAAATTAAGGGTTGTCAATGTAAGGCATCATTATTTAAAATTGCTTAATAATTGTAAAATTTCATATATTTACATTCAAAATTCCTCTCAAAACTTTATTTATAATCAGACTAAATTTATTAAATGTTTATTTATTGTTTTTGGTAAGTAGAGAACTCCATCATTTAACTCTTTTCATTATTTTATAAAAAAAATCATTAAAGTTAATTTAAAATGTTTGTAAATTTCTATTTAATTATCAGTTTTTATTTTTACGTAGAAATTGTGATTATTGTTCAGAAAAGTTTAAATCTTTAGTTTTTGTAAAGGCTTTCAAAAGTTATTAAAAGATTAAAAAAAAAAAAAAAAAAAACTATTATTTCTTCTAAACAGGAATTTTTGAAAGATTAAATGTTAAAGTTTAATGAAAAATAATATTGGTTTTACATTCTATTTTTGATTTGTTATTTTTATAGTGCCTCATGATTGTAACACTGACCAGGATTGTAACACAGATGAAGTGTGCCGCAAACACACTGATTCTGTTCGAAAATGTGTCCGTAAGTATTGATTTTCTTTTGATTTAAAAAAATTATTATGATGATGATTCTAGATTCTCAACCTGTGTATGTTACCTTTTTAGATGTATGCTTATTTGATCGTTGTGGACCCAATGCAGAGTGCTTTGGAGAAAACCACTTGGCTGTCTGTCGATGCCCAGCTGGATATGAAGGCAATCCAATTGACCCACATGTAGGATGCATACGTAAGTCCTTTTTGATGATAAATTTTGAAATGCCATTTTATCTCATTAATTATCAATAATAGTTAGATTAGATATAATTGACTACATGTTTATGAATTTATAAAAAAAGATAATTTCTTACTGATTGTTTTTCTTTCATTTACTTTTTGCTATTTTTGGATTTAACTGGTAAGCTTCTTTAAAAGTTTTGACTTTTTAATTTAATGTTTTTTATGAATTTAGTTTATAATAGCCACTTCATTTTATTTAGCACGAAGCCCTAACTTATGTGAAGAAGATCGTGATTGTGGATCGCAACAAATATGTCAGCCTGTGAATGATGGGTATTTAGATTGCAGAGGTAAGAAAGTTCTAAACAATCAAATTTATTGCATAGTTTTTTTTTATATTTCATATAATAAATTTATTTACATATAATTATATTATTATTATTATATATAAATTTATTTACATTAAGTTTGATAACATACACCTTGTCTTTTAGTGAATTCCATATGTACTTGTACATTTAATAATGAATACCTTTTATTTTATCAGATGCTTGTGAATATGTTCAGTGTGGCCCCAATGCAGTTTGCTCTGCAAGAAAACACCAGACAAGATGTGAATGCTTGCCAGATCATACTGGAGATCCTTACAATTTGCTCAATGGTTGCAAGCGTAAGTTTCTATTCCTTTTATCTTTGATTTAAATAATATTAATAAATACGCTAATGCCTAAAATTCTTTAATAATAATGAATTTTATTTAAAATATTTATCCTATATGTTTTATAATTTAACAACATATTTGCATTCACTACATTCTTATCAATAATACTATTTTATATTTCAAAATTTAAAAACTTTTATAGTACTGCTTTTTGAAATTGTAAAAAATTGAATTTTTTTTAAGAGTTTATTGTTGCTAATATAAATTTTTTTATCAAATGTAAAATTTTATTTATTAAATTTCAGAAGCAATTTTGTTTGTTATATTAAGCTAACTTGACTTATATAGTACACAATAAAAAAATTTGTTGTATTAAAAATTGACCCATACTCATTATTTTGAATTTTTCAGCTCCTGTTCCAGATGAATGTCAAGTGGATTATGATTGTAGAAGAAACACTGATGTATGTAAGCCAGATAACTTTGGAGTAAAACATTGTATAGGTAAATATATTTCATTTAATACAGCTAGATATATTAATTTCATTAATTGGTAGTTATAGCATTGTTTTTAAACAGGATTTGATTATGTGGTGTCTTAGTTAATTTATTAAACATATATCAATTACTTTTATATAGATCCTTGTACTTTCAATCCTTGTGGCCAGAATGCAGATTGCTCTGCTGTAAATCACCAATATGAATGTAGATGTAGAGATGGCTTTGTTAGAGATCCTAATAGTGATACATCTTGCATACGTAAGTTTTCCTGGCAATCAGGAATTAGTTATAGATCACAAAGAATATTAAATTTATTGGCATAAAACAATATATAGTATAAATAATAATTTTTTAAATGTATTTTAATAGATTTTTTAATTATGATAAAAACATTTAAAGTTAATTTTTACAAAATTATATTTACATTTTTAGCAAGAGAACCCGATGAGTGTAAGGAAGACATCCAGTGTCCAACTTTTGGACAATGTAAAGCAAATGACTTGGGAATTTTAAAATGTGCAGGTAAGTTTTAATGTCAATATATTTTTAAATTTCTCTTAATAATGAGCTATTAAATTTTTTAAAGTAAAAGTGTTTCAGATATTATAAGCTTAATCAAAATTCATTTGTGCATTAAAAATGTACTTTAAATTAAAAAAATTAGTAGACCTTTTTATTTTCTTATTTACTGATAACTATACTAAATGAATAATTATTTCTTAAAATTTTAATTTAATAATTTAAATTATGCTTTTCTGTCGATTTGGATAAACAAAAATTGTGCTTCACAATGAAAGCCAAGTTTAAATTTGTTAAATCTAGCTGCAACATAAAAAATGTACTGATTATTATTGCTTATGAAATAATTAATAGTTTTTGAATAAAGGATAAATGGTACTAAGCAATTTTCTAAGTTTGTAGATATGTTTTATGCATGTTTTCAATGACTTTTTAATTTGAATTCTTGTAAGCTATTTATTTTTTTTAATTTTTTTATTTATTTGTTCATTTTGAATTTGAATTTGATTGTGCATATATTTTTAACCAAATAATTTATTTCATTTAATGTGATTTTCCTTTTCCAGAAATCTGTCTTGACTTTTCTTGCTCACCAAATGCTGATTGTGTTGCTATTAATCACAAAGGTCAATGTTCATGTGAAGAAGGTTTTACTGGAGATCCTAATAAACGTGGAGGCTGTATACGTAAGTTATCATGAATATGCAATGCATTTTATAATTTTAATTTAATTAAATAAAATAAAAGTTAAATAAAATTTGTTATTTTTAGCTTTTCAATCTTAATGAATGTTGAGAAAATGTATCATAAATAACAATACATATTCACCTAGAGTAAATAATATTTTCTCTTGTCTTAACAGCTATTACCTTTCCCTTTCAAGACTGTTCTTAGAAAAAAATTGTTGTAAATTAATTTTTAGAATAGATTAAATTTTTCATTTTATTTAGACAATAACCATTAAATAATTAATACATATTTTACTTAGGGCTTTGATTTCATTATGTGTTTTCTTTTAGCAATTGATCGTAATGAATGCAAACAGAATGATCATTGTTCCTCTGCATCAGAATGTCGATCAGATGATGGAATTTTGAAATGCATTGGTAAATGTTATTAAATTTAAAAATCTATATATATCTTTGTGTTCAGTATTAAACATAATTGTATATAATTATTATTTCAATGATTCAATGAATATTTCAATTACTATTATATAAATTTTTTTTTTTTGATTTACATAAATATTAAGTTTTTTTTTGTCAGATAGGCTTATTATTATATTAGTTTTTGTTTAATTAACATAAAAATTATTAGTTTATGAATTCCAGTACTCTTATTTACCTTAAATTGATTTCTGTAGTAAAAGTTATTTTTAAATATTAGATGTGTGCAGAGATGTTCACTGTGGACCCAATGCAGTTTGCATAGCTGTTGGTCATATTGCTCATTGTCAGTGTCCTCAAGGTCTATATGTAGGGGATCCTTATGACTTGATCAGAGGTTGTCAACAAGGTAAAACAACTTTTACATATTTCATAGACTAATGTTAATTTTGAGTAATATTTTTAAATATATAAAATTCTAACCTTAAATATTATTTATTAATAATCTTATTTAAGTATAAATATATGATTTATTTCATTTCAGAAATTGTTTTGTTTAAAAAATGTAAAATATTCTGATAAATCTTTTTCCTTGCCTATTTTATTCAATCTTAATTGTTTTTATGATTCTGATATAGTGTAATAAAATATTTCTTTCCTTTTTTAGTTGAATGCATAACTGATGAAAACTGTTCATCAGACAAGAGCTGTACACCTGAAAACTATTGTTTGAGTAAGTAATAATTAAATTTTTCATTAATTTTCTTTTTAAACATTTAATTCATTTAAATTAATCATATACAAAGAAGCATTTTATAATTTAATACTTTTAATTGAAAAGTGATTATAAATGTACAAAAAAATATGATTGATATTATAATAAATTGGATTGCTTACATATTTTTAGCATTTTAACTAGATAATTTCTAACAAAAATTATGAACATTGGTATTTGCTAACATTTTTTTATTTGTTAAAATTGAAAAGGTTTTTCATTTAAACAAGATTTTTTAAATCTGTTATTTAACAAAAGTTCTAATAAATAAATCTTATGCAATGACTTATGCTTTTTTTTTTTTTTAAATATACTTTAGATGCATGTGCAAGTGGCTGTGGTAGAAATGCCATTTGTGTTGCAGAAAATCATCACAAGACTTGCAATTGCCCAGCAGGAATGACAGGAGATGCATATGGAAAAGGCTGCAAGGCTATCCGTTTCTGTGAGAGCCATCCTTGCCATCCTACAGCCAAGTGTGTTGATACAAAGGGAAGTTTCAAATGTCTGTGCCCACCAGATTACATTGGTGATCCCTTCAGAGAAGGATGTCGCCATCCCAATTCATGCCCAGCAGGTGATAGAGACTGTAGACCTGATGCAGCATGCTTACCTGATGTTAGTGGGGAGAACATGTGTAAGAATCCTTGTGACACTGTCAATTGTGGATCTAATGCCAACTGTGAAGTTGTGAACCATCGCCCTCGTTGTACTTGTCCATCTGGTTTCCGTGGGGATCCTGATCCAGACAGTGCTTGCTTGCGAATTTCTGTCTTCTGTGAAAGTGCCAAAGATTGCAGAGACAACCAAGCTTGTGTAGATGGACAATGCCGATTATTCTGTAGTTATGACAATGAATGCGCTCTGGGTGAGAAGTGTATAAATCAAAAGATGTGTGCTACCTTGCTTTGCACACTCAGGTTGTCCAGCTAAAGAGGCTTGCATCCCAAGTGGTTATTGTCAAGTAGGATGCAGAGATAATAATGACTGTCCTTATAAGGAGGCTTGTATCCAAAATCGTTGCCAGAATCCATGTGAGATTAAGGGTGTCTGTGGACCTAATGCCATCTGTAGTGTGATTGATCACAAAGCAACTTGTGAATGTCCAAATGGTTTTGAAGGATCTCCATCACCAGTTTTAGGTTGTAAGAGAGTTTATCAGAAATGTTCACCCAATGTATATTGTCCACCAGGATTGAATTGCATTGGAGATCGTTGTAGGGCGCCATGCAGCAATTGTGTAGATGGGGAAGTCTGTGTGAATGGTGTATGTCTAGGTTAGTATGTTTTGGTATTTTAATTTCTTTTAATTACAAAATATTTTAAAAATGTTTGAAAAGTAGTTAAATTGTTTAATAATTTCCATAAATATGCATTACATATTAAAATAAGTTAAAACTTTTATGTAAAAAAAAACTGCAATGTCATACTTTTTTACCTGATATGATTCAAAATCTGGATACTTTTCAACAATACTCTTTTATCAATCACTTATTACATTATAAGAATTGATTTTTCATTGATTATTTATCATTTTTGGTTGTATAAAATAAGTAAAAATTACATTAGAAAAAAATTGTAATTAATTAAAAAACTGAATTTTATAGGTGCTTTTGTTGTACAAAATTGTATTTACATAAAAGTTTTTCTTATATAATTTTTTATTATTAAAAATTTTTAATTTGTTAACTTGTTACAATATTTGTTCTTAATGAAAAATATCAACATTTTCATTTGTTTTCAGTTGTTTGCTCTACTGATAATAACTGTCCAGTGAGTGAAATATGTATCAATCAATATTGTCAAGGTATTATTTTTTAATATTTATTTTATAAATTTTAATTTAATAATAATTTTCATTATTATCTAATTTACATTCACTATTTTAATTTTCAGTTGGCTGTCGAGCTGATGGAGATTGTCGACTAAATGAAGTCTGTGGTGCTAATAGGTGTACTTGTAGACCTGGATTTAATCCAGGACCATCAGGTTGCGTAGGTAAGTTCTATTGAAAGAATCAACACTTTGAAAGTTGAAGAAGGAAGCACTTCTTTTTTTTTTTTTAATGTTTGAAAGGAAATCAATATTTTATTATTTTTATTTAGATAATGATGAATGTACATCGAATCCATGCCATCCAACTGCATTATGTGTTAATTCGCCTGGAAGTTACTATTGTCAGTGCAGGGAAGGTGATATTGGCGATGGATATACTGGATGTAAGTAAACTCATTTTCGCTAATGTTTTTATTTTAATTGAAAAATCTCACAAATGTTTGATTCTCATTTTGAAAAAAACATGTTCAAATGATTTGTTTAGATAGTTAAATGAAGTTAATTAATAAATCAATTACCAAATAAATAATATTGATATATTATAGATATTTCATTTATAAATCCCTTATTATCCATGACATGTTATTTAATTAAATTTTTAGATGAACATAAACTTTAATAAAAAGCAAAGAGATAAAATTATAAATTTATGGCTTATTATTTGGTTTTTTTTTTTTTAGGTCTCATATTTTTTAGGCTATTTTCAGAAACATTACTTATAATAATAGATATTATTAATTCAAATTCTTTATTAGATTCTATTTTTCATTAAGGTGAAATGTGAATTTTGATAGAATTTTGAAAATTTCTTTTTTTTTTTAAGGTCGACCTCAGGGAGAATGCCCGAATGGAGACCGAGATTGTCCAACAACTGCAGCTTGTGGTGTTGATGAGCAAGGAATACCCAAATGCATCAGTAAGCAAATTATATGCCAATCTCTCATCAAACAATTATTTTTTATTAATATTTTTAAATTTTATCATGAAATTTTTAAATTTTCAATATGAAGAATAAAATTTTTAATCAAATTGTTATCATATTCTAGATCCTTGTGACAGTAAACCTTGTGGTCCAAGTGCTGACTGCAGTGTATCCAATCATGTACCTCAATGTTTCTGTCCTAAAATTGGCTTATTCACTGGAGATCCTTACGAACAATCTAGAGGATGTGTTAAAGGTTGGTATTAGTTTCTAGTTTTGTTTGTCACTTATTTTAATAGAAATAAATTCATTAAACATATAAAATATCTGTAAGTGAATTTTTAGTGATATTTTTAATTTCATTTTTCAGTGGATTGCTTACAAGATACTGACTGTAGTTTTGATCGTCAGTGTATCAACTTTGTTTGTGAAAGTAAGAATTTTTGCCTTTATGTTACAGGAGTTCATTTGAAAAAAATTGTTAAATGCATTAGAGTCTCATTTTAAGTAGTTATTATAGATGTAATTTGCTTATTTTTTCTTCTTATACATGCATTATTTTATTTAAAAAATTTAACTGTGATATGTTTAGATATTTATTAGGAAAATTATATTTATATTTGTATTTTATGCATTTTTACTCAGGTCCATGTGTAAAAGTGAATTGTGGACCTTATGGCACTTGTGTGGTGCGAAATAGACAAGCCTCTTGTCGATGTGAACCAGGCTATGAAAATAGTGGCCGCTTAACATGTACTGGTAAGTAATTTGACCAAATTGTAGAAGATATCTTTCTTTAAACATTTTTCTTCAATTAAATTTTCTCAAAATTTAAGTTTTAATTGTTAAGTAATTAATATTTATTGCAAATAAGTTTAACAATAAAATTTTAACTAATCACAAAATAATTTTACTTTGTAAGTAATTTATCTTGAAACTTTCAGATGTGGATGAGTGTCGACAACATCCTTGCCATGCAACTGCGGTGTGCGAGAACACTCCAGGAAGCTTCTCTTGCAGATGCCCAACTGGCTTGACTGGGAATCCACTTATCCATCCTGGATGTATGTATCAAAATATTGTTTATTGAAGTATCATACAAAGTTATTTATTGTTTTTTTTTTTCTATAAATATTGTTTTTCATTGTAATCTCTTCCTCCTTTTTTTTTTTTTTTTTTTTTTTTCAAATTTCTTATTTGTTAAGCTATCTCCTTTTTAATTTTGAATATAAAATTTCTATTTGGTTTATGAAAATATATTAAGTACGATTTTTTTATTATTATTTGTATAAAAGTTGAATTTAAACTTGTTTGATTATGATTCTAAATTCATTGAAAACATCACAATTTGGATGTTTAATGTGTTATACTCTAATTAAATAAGTAATTACAACTTAATTTCAAACTCCAGTTAATAATAAATCAGAATTTATTAAAAGTATATTTGAATAATATTTAAAGACTTAAAAATAATCTAAATATTTATTGTTTGCTCAGGTCATGATCCAAATATGTGCTTCAATGGAGATTCAGATTGTGCAGACTCTGCTGCTTGTGTGCGTGTTAAGGGAGAGCCCTATTGTAGAGGTATATAAAAAATATATAATTTTGTAAATGTTTAAAAATATATAAATACTTTAATTCATTTCTGATAAATGCATTTAATGTTTTTAATAAATCTTTATAGATAGTGGCTGTTTATTGCTGTCCCTTTTATGCATATTCTATATTCTTTTTCAACAGATCCTTGTGAAGCACCCACTGCATGTGGTGTTAATGCTGATTGCAGAACAGTCAGTCATCAAGTGCAATGCTCATGTCCAGCTGGATATACTGGAGATCCTAACTATCGTTGCACAAAAGGTAGCAGTTGCAAAATATGTTCCTTTTAACTTTAAAGTATACAGTTATAGAAGTGTTTAATGTTCTTTCTTTTATGTGTAGACTATTAGTTTAAAAATATTTTTAACAGATAGTTGAAAAATTATTTGTGATCTACTGTAGCACTGAATGAAAATAAAATTAAATGTCTAAAAATATGGAAATAATACTTTTTTAGAGTGGATTGATGAGGGTTTTTTAAATAATATTTCAACTTCATATATATATTAAGTGAATTTTTTTAAAAATTGTTTATTTCATTTGAATATGAATATAACTTCCTTTCTTTTGTAGTGGAATGTACTATTAATGATGAATGTAAAGATAACCAAGTTTGTGAAAAGAATAATTGTATTGGTAAGTTTCCTCTTTAAAACTCATTAATAATCTTTTAAAGAATATAATAAATAAAAAAATCAATAAGTAATTTCAACTATTAAATAAGTAGTTACAACTATTAAATAATAATCTAAGAGAACCTCTTCATTCATAGCAGAAATATCTTCATTTATTTTTATTGTTTAACATTAGATGCTTGTTCAAGTCAAGCCAATTGTGGACAAAATACTGTTTGCCAAGCAAAGAATCATGGTGCTATTTGTCGATGTCGTGATGGATTTTATGGAGATCCTATTGCTGGTTGCAGAAGTAGGTTTAACTTTTTTTTTATAAATGATATATTCATTTTATATGATTTTTTCACTTCAATCTTATATTTTTTTGACCTATGAATTATACATCAAAACGTTTAATTGTCTTAATTTTTCAGAAATTATTCCTTGTGACACTGACATCAATTGTCCTGCTGGTGAACTATGCCAGAAAGGGGTGTGCAATGGTAAGTTTTCTAAGATTCCTTTAAATTTTTATATAATTAAATACACATTTATTATAAAAATTATATTGTACTTTACTTATAAGGTTACTGATTTATTTTATGATATTGCATGATAAAGTCATTGTATAAAATCACAAATCTGTTTTCTTACTTACTTCAGTGCCTTGCAACAGTGACAGAGATTGTGGAATTAAAGAGCGATGTGAATTGGGACGTTGCATATGTAAGTATATTATGCATTATTTTTTCATTATATTTTATTAATGAATTTTACTATCCTTATTTATTTTATTCATTTTATCCACATGAAAATAAAGAAGTATTTTCATTTATTTTTATTCATTTCTTAAAATTCTAATTTTAGCAATATGCTTATCTGAAAGTGATTGTCCTGAACATCAAGTATGCAATGCTGGAAAATGTATCACTGGTAAGTAGCCTTTACTTTTTTATATGAATAAAATTATATTCTCTCTCTATATATATACACTCTAGAGCTAAAACATTATGACCACCCTACATTTTGCAATGAACTCGCCTGGATGACGTGGAAGGCACATGATCAGGTGGAAGTGATATTTAACTGCTGCTGGAGAGTCTGAAGAATCATTCTTTCACTTACTTCTGTGTGTGATGGGAAAGGCTACGGATCTAAGCGACTTTGATAGAGGGCAGATTGTAATGGCTCGAAGGCTCGGAACAAGTATTTCCGAAACTGCACGACTCGTGGGTTGTTCGCGATCTACAGTTGTTAGTACTTATGTAAAGTGGATGAATGACGGTGAAACCAGCAGTAGACAACATGGTGTTCTACGTCCACACGCTATCAAAGAAAAAGGTCGTCGGAGACTGTCTCGCATGGTGAAGCAAAACCGGAGCCAGACAGTGGCTCAGCTGACAGCCCAATACAATGCAGGGCCAAGTAGAATAGTATCGGAGCACACTGTTCATCGGACACTGTTTTATATGGGGCTACGCAGCAAACGTTCCACTCGTGTGGCTTTGCTGACCAAGCGTCATCGCCAACTGTGCCTGCGCTGGGCCCGGGAACATCGTGACTGGTCCATGGATCAGTGGGAGAGAGTTGCCTGGTAAGATGAATCACGGTTTGTCATTCATCACGCCGATGGCCGTGTCAGGATACGCCGTCTTCCAGGCGAACAGTTGCACCCACAATGTACAGTAGGTCATACACAGGCCGGTGGTGGCGGTATTATGCTTTGGGGGACGTTCTCTTGGGCGTCTCTGGGACCCGTGGTTGTGGTAGGGCAGACCATGAATGCTACAGGGTATCTGAACATCATTGCGGATCAGTTGCTCCCTTACATGGCCTCTGTTTTTCCAGCTGGAAATGGAATGTTCCTACAGGACAACGCCCCTTGTCACAAGGCTAAAATTGTGTTGGAGTGGTTCCAGGAACATGATGCTGAATTCCAGTTAATGTCCTGGCCGCCTAACTATCAATCCGATAGAACACATTTGGGATGTCCTGGGACGGCAGCTCAGAGTTCAAAGACCACCAATTCGCAATATCTCGGGTTTGCGTGACCGTTGCTTAAACATCTGGTACAATCTGTCTCCGGCCATCTACCAAGGACTTGTGGCATCCATGCCAAGGCGGGTTGAAGCTGTGTTGCGCGCCACAGGTGGGCCAACTCGTTATTGACAGGTGGTCATAATGTTTTGGCTCTTGAGTATATATATATATATATACTCCATAATTGAATAAAGTATATTTTGCAATAATTAATATTGATCATTTTATTTCAGATCACCGTTGTAATAGAGATAATGAATGCAGTGATAACCATGTCTGCAGGGCCAGTGTGAAGGGTTATAATGACTGCGTTGGTAAGTGTATTGCAATAATGCGTCTTTTGTTTCTTGTTTCTTTAATTATATGTTCAATAGCTTTTTTTTAGGTACATTGGTTAAATTATTATTTTATTATTTATTTAAAATTATTATTATTTACAAAAATTATATTTTTGTGAATATTAGTGGAATTGTGTTTAAATTGTTTCTACAAATAGATTAAAATCATTTAAACCAGTTGTAAAAATTCTGTTATTAATATAATATTTCTTTTGAAACTAGTTCTGAATGATAATGAATTAAAATTTTAATATTTCCTACATTTATGCAGATTTATGGATTAAAATTGTGTTTTTCAGATCCATGTGATTTAGCACTGTGTGCCCCTCATGCATACTGTGTGTCAAGAGGTCACTCTGCAGTTTGTAGATGCGAAGAAGGTTACATTGGTGACCCAGTTGATCGAGGCTGTGAACCAGGTTTGTAATATTAAATCATGGGACATTTTATTTAGATATTAATATATTCTGAAATTTTATAAATTCATTGATCAATTAACTAAAATTCATTATAGAAAATATCAACTGCATAAAGTTAAATATTTTTACATGCTAAAAATTTTCAGTCTTATATATTTGATTATTACTCAAATAAAATTTGCAGAAATATACACAATGGAAAAATAAAATAATAGATTTGTAGCAACACCTATTGATGGAAAATGGAGTACAAATTTAAGAACTTCTACTTTCACTGTTAAGAAGGGAATTTTCCCGCTAGAATAAAAAAAAAACAGAAAGTAGTTGGCGTTAGAAATGGAATAAAGATGTTGTAAATATGAAAAATGGATTATCGTCTTTTTTTTTTTTTTTTTTTTTGCCGTATGGATTTTAATAACACTACGCAACCTTTACAAAGCCGCCACAGATTCAGTAAACAATATCCTTGTTCTTAAAATTAATTTAAAAATTAAGTAAAAAATAAAATAAATTGTAGAAGTAATTAATTGTAAATAAATTAATCTATAATATCTTAGGAATTATTTGAATTTAATGTTGAATGAATTTTATATCCATTTGTTATGATTATTGTAAATAATTTCAAAATTTTTGCAATAGAAGTTATTAAATACAATATTTAAAAAAAAAAAACTTGTAGATAACTATAATTTCCATTTAATTTATGTTGCTACATTATAAATGCTTTACTTTCTCTGTTTCAGTGGAATGTTTGAGAGATTCAGATTGTGCTCTATCTGAAGTATGTGATAAACATGAATGTATTGGTAAGTTCATAATTTTCATGCATCTTAAAATATTTTAATTAATAAATCGAGAAAATGTGCCCTGATGTAATAAACATTTATTTTCTTCAGATCCTTGCAAATTACAAAACATCTGTGGAGCCAATGCTTTCTGTGAGTCCAGGAATCACGCTCCCATTTGCAGATGTTACGAGGGCTACGAAGGAGATGCTTTGGTTGGATGTCGCCCATCTGACTACTGCGCTAGTAGGCCCTGTCACCACACATCCATTTGCAAAAACAAATTTGGTGGTTATGAGTGCTTCTGTCCTCAGAGAGAAGCATTGGAAATCCATACCTTGATCCTGGATGTAAGTTTTTTTCTTCTTTAAATTATATATTAATATTTTGTATCTATAAACCATTATATTTTGGGAAACTGAAACTGAATAATCGTCTGCTCTCAACAGCATAATTGCTGTTGTTGAATTAACTATAAATATGATTCTGAAGCCTTAAGCTTCTAAATGATCTGTAATAAGAAGATACATCTTTGTATTACTCATTTACCAGATTTCAAAAGATTAATATTAGCATTAATAACAGTTCATCAAAAAATCTTTTAATATGGGAATTACTTGATGTGGTTAAACTAAAATTGATGTCATGATAAAAAAAAAAAAAAAAAAAAAAAAACACTATAAAGCATACATTTATTTCAAAAAATTATCTTAATATAAAAATTCCATATGTAATGCTTTAATACATTGCTAATATGAATGTTACAAGTTCTGCATCATATTTATTTATTTAATTATTTTGTAAAATTAATTATTGATTGGATTAAAAAGTCTGCATGTCACTATTCTAAAATTTACTAAACAGTAAAACTCTATCAGCCTTTTTTAAATTATATTTTTATTGAACAATTTTTACCACTGTTTTGTTGTAATTTTTTTTCCTCTCTTATAGGTCGCGGGGAAGATGAATGTCCACAAGGCGACAGTGATTGTCCATTCACTGCTTATTGTGATCGCGCCACTATTCCACCTATGTGCAAAAGTAAGTTTGAAATATTTAAACATATACTAAAAAAATTTACAAAGAATTATTCTTGATTTCCTTTTGATTAATGAGTTAAATAATTCAATATTTTCTTATCCTCAGATCCTTGCCAAGTGCCTGATGTTTGCGGTACAAATGCTATGTGTCGTGTGGAGAACCACCGTGCAGCATGTTACTGTCTTCCAGGATTCTCTGGCAACCCAAAAGATACTCAAAGAGGTTGCATAAGAGGTACTTGCTATATTTAATTATTTATTGGGCAACAGCTGTAAGGAATTGGATTCTTTCATTGTTTTGAAACCTTGATTGATTGTATTTATATATACTTTTAATCTTTCAGTGACTGTTGACTGTTCTACTGATAATGAATGTACTTCTGGCTACATGTGTGTGAACAAACGATGCAAATGTAAGTTATTTATTTAAATTAGTTTATTTTCATTAAGGAAAAGTAACAAGTAATTTTCAATTTAGTTTAAACATTAAAAGATAAGATTAAATTACTCTTTTTCATTTCCAGTTGAGTGCCAACAAAAATACAAATAAGTTTTAATATTCAAAATCACATTATGAATTACAATAAAAAAGGATTTCGGTCCATAAAAAGATTAACTAGGTATCATAATAAATTATCATGAAATATTATTGATTTCCATAGCTCTCAAGTAGTTGGATAATAGAGCAATTTAACACTTTATTGAAAAATATACAAGGTAAAATATCTGCATTTCAATAAATAATAGCAAAAAAAATGTATGCCAATTGTTAAGTAAAAATATGTCAAATCTAATTAACTTATTGGGTTCATGGTTATATATATGCTTGTTAAGAATAGAATTACATATTTATAAAAAATGTATTAAAAACACTGATAATAAATCTGAAAGAATAAAAACATAAGACAAATATTCTCAATTCATTATTTTTGTATTTTTCTTATTTACACCTAACTGTAATGGTTTCTCTGAACAGTGAGATGTCGATCAGATGATAACTGTGCCATTCGTGAGGTGTGCCACCAAGGCCAATGTGTGTTGGGTTGTAGAGAAGACACGGAATGTCTCTCCAGAGAAATCTGTGCTGCTAATAAATGCATTGGTAAGTCACTTGATGTATTAAACATTAGAAAAATATATATAAGATATATTGCATTTTAATAATAGAATGTTCGTTCATGATTCAGTAATTTTTATTTGTTAGTTATTGCTTGTGTATCAAATATGTTTATTGGGTTATGAAATGAAATAATGTTTTATATTTTTTATTATGATTAATTTATTTACTCGTCCTTTTACTTCAACAGTTGGTTGCAGAGTGGATAGTGATTGTTTGTCATCGGAAGCTTGTATCCAAAACATATGCACAAGTAAGAATATTTATTTAAAAATATTTGTATAAATGTATTCCAAAAATAAAATAATTTTTAAACATAAATTAAATTTCTACAAATAGAAATAAAAAATAGACTTATGATTGGCAGTAAAATTACTAGAAAAACAACTTATGAAAAGATCTTAATTTGTGAAAATTTCAACTTTAAAATGTTTACATAAACAATTCATTTAGAAGAGAGAACCAACACTATTTAAAAAGTAGATGGAGTTTATTCTGTTGTAATTATCATTGATGAAAGACTCTAAAATTTACTTTTAAGGAACCATTACTCCATTTAATTGAGTTATTTGGATTAAAAATTTTAATTACAAAAATTAAAAAAAGGAAGAGAAATTTTAATACATAGATTATTTGAATCTAAAATATGTGTAATTTGATATAAATATAATTAAATATTATTTCATTTCTAGATCCATGTGAAAGTTCAACTGCATGTGGAACTAACACACTATGTAAAATTCAACAACACAGGCAGCAATGTACATGTGCACCTGGTTTTACTGGAAATCCCAACATTGCTTGTCAAAGAAGTGAGTTTACCTTTCATTTCAGGAACTTTTTGAGTTTTTAGATATAAATATATTGCATTTTTAAGTCTTTTTTTTTTTTTTTATCCGAAATCTATATAATTTTTATTTATTCGCCTATTTTAGTTTTACCATCATGTGTATCTGAAGCCGACTGTCCTCTGAATCATTATTGTGTAGATGGAAAATGCAGAGGTAAGTTCTATACTACATAATATTTTTTATTTTAGTGCATATATAATATTTATAATAATTTTATATATATACATTTATCATTGATGTTTGTATGCATGGTATTTCAGTGCAACTTAATATTTATAACACTAAGCATCCTAAATTTTTATTCTGAAATTATTATTCTTTAATGTATGTACTGTATTTAAATGTAACTTAAAAACTATTACACTTAGCCTTCTAATATTTTTGTTGAAGTTATTGCTCATTAACTATTCATCTAGCCAAAAAATTACGAATAAATTCTAGTTAATTTTATTTAACTAACAAACAACTATTTTTTGCAATCTAGTAGTTTAAATTAGAAATTTTGTTTAATTTAAAGTTAATTGTTTCAAATATACACTGAAGTTAATGAGATTGTGAGCTTTTTAAATATAATTTTGCTGCTGCCAAATATTCTGTTATATAATCTTATTTATATTTTTCTAATTTTTTTTTTTTATAAGTATTTATTTATTTCTTTACAATTTGACAAATCACAATTCTTAATCATCATCAGCTTTTACAACTGCAGTTGAGATTTCTTCTTTATTACTTTGCACTTTTCTCCCTCTTTTTTTCCTAATAAAATTTCCAAAACTAGCATCGAAATAATTTAAATCTTCCAAAATTCTCATGAGTTATTTTTATACTGCTGCTAGTAAAATGAGTGATTATCTCTTTTAGAAAACTAGCTAATCCCAAATATTCTATCTTTAATAAATAACTCTTAGATAGTGAGATTGCAGTATGCGGGGGCAGTGAGGTAGGGGTCTTTCTTTTAAATAGCATGATTGTAGTTTTGATCAAATTAGTGAATGTGACGTTTCATTTCGCATTTTGAGTGATTCTATAAATATTATCCTATTTTATTGCCCTGCTTATTTTATTGCTTTTGCAGTTAAACATAAGTGGCCAAGTTAATTTTACACTATATTTATTTTCCTAATACATTACATTCTCCTGTCTTACAAAATATAAATACCAAAACAATGCGAGATAAGTAGCTAGTTATTTTTAAAAATTCTTTCATCTAAATACAATTTACAATTAATACTTGAAATAATTTTTCATTTTTCTTTTTAGTGGAATGCAATGCAGATACTGATTGTTCATCAGGAGAAAAATGTGTCAATAATCACTGCTTAGGTAAATTCAATTCCTTTTCTTGTTGATTCTATTTATAAAACACTTTAAAGTCTTGACTCCTTTATACTACCCACACAATGTTTTTATTGCTATATTGAATGCTAAGTGTTCCTTTTAAACTATATTATTTAACTGTATACTTAGAAAATTACTTTACTCAATTGTAGCAGTTCAAATTTGATCTGATTTAAATTAAAATTGTATTCTATGCTTATCTTAACTAATCAAATAATGGACATAAAATTAACCTTACTTAAATCTTCAATGGTTAAACTTAATCGAATAAAATTTTTTAATAATTTAATAAATTTTAAAAATTGTTATATAAATAGAAGTCATGATTCAGTAGCATAATATTATATTTTACTGTTGCTTTGTTTGGTAAAGAATAGAGGAATTTGTAAATGCTAGAAATTTTATTTAGTTTACATAAAAACATATTCTTGTATAATTCATTTTTGCATATAACTTTTCTCAGTGCTTTGCCGTCGAGATCAAGATTGTCAGAATGGCGAGATTTGTATTAAAAACCACTGCCAAGGTAATCCATAGCTGATACTATTATATACATCAAATTATTCACATTTAAATTTGTTCTTTTGTAACACGAAATTTTGTTTTGATTTTAGTGGGATGTCGTACCAATGATCAATGTCCAGAACATTTAGCTTGTGTTAGTAATCAGTGCAGAGGTAAATATTACTTTAGTTCCTTCTAAATGTTCAAAATTTTGATGAAAAATTTTTTTTTATTAAATACATAATATAAGAAATTTTTTTCATTAAAATTCTTTATACATAGACCTTTGTTGGCATCATTTCATTTATTTTAGCTAGAACATAGTATTTAAAAATATTTTTGAATTATTTAAAGACCACGATTAAATAACGTTCCAGCAGGTACTCTGTTGATATGTTAGCTATCTAGTCAATAACTAATTCCAATGATATCATCAAATATTTCAACAATTAGTAACCTGATGAATGCACAATCAAGTTTAAAACAAAATCTGTACTTATTTGTATCCTTATGAGGTTTTATTCGTATGTTTCAGACCCGTGCGAAGGTAGCGCCACCTGTGGTCCGAATGCGGAATGCCGCGTGAGTGACCACCGTTCCGCAGCTGCAGAGAGGGATTCGTAGGACGCCCTAACGCCAACGTGGGCTGCATCAGACCACAGATAGTGTGCGTCAGTGAGCCCTGTCCACCTGGGCTTACTTGTCACAATGGACAGTGCAGAAGTGAGTAGCTGCTTCTCAATGCATTTTTCATGGAATTTAATAGCTAAAGTATTATTTCAAAATAAGGAAAACTTATTTATCTTCTACCATAGTAATGAAAATGGATAGTATGTGACAGAATGCTATACAACAGCGTATACAAATTAGTTGAGCAATTTTAATTGCAAAGTAACAGTTCAATGACACATTACTGATATTGTTATTTTAAGTTTGAAGATGATGGTGCTAGGTGATTTAAGTGTACATCTGAGTGAGATGTAATTCGCTGCTGCTTATCATGCCTTCTGTTTTCTCATAAAGATGTGCATGAATGACGGTTTTGAAATTGCTAAATGTTGTCTGTAGTTTCATGGTTTACAAGTGTAATGAAATCTTACATAACATGAATTAAAATCACGAATCAGCACTGCACTTGGTTTCATTACCGTGGAGGTGTTCACAAGCATATTGTAAGAAATAATTTTTCTGCAGGATATTTTCAGAGAAACGAGGGCAGTCATATCCAACATATGAGAAAAAAAAATCTTTGTGTACTTCACTATTTCATGTGTACTCTCACGTTTGGTTTAATAACCCGTACTTTTTGATCAATTAATTTATGCTACCTTGTATTAGCCATATGGTTATAGATTTAAATTATTTATTAAAATTTAAATTTAAATAAAACATAATTTAAAATGCTGTTCCTGTTAAAGATCATATGTACAACACTTCTGTATCGAACCTACAGGAATTTCAAAAGTATACCATTGCTGTTATTGCACGTGTAATTTTGAAACGTAAAACGACATGATATTGAGGTATGATTGGGATCGATACAAAGGAAAGTCTTGCAAAAATTTCTGAATTCAGAATATTGTTTTTTCTAAACAGTTAAAGTTTGTCACATTGCTTGGTGAATTTTTGCTACATTGATGCAATAATTTATAAAAGATACAATAATTTATAAAATATACAATAATTTATAGATATCCTATATACTTTTCTTGTGATAGGTAAACATTTTATAAATCAACTAATATATTTACTATTACATTAATTATTATGTCTTAAAATCTCAAGACATGGAACGCCAGTCAATAGGAAACCTATTCTCCTGCACCACTTTCCTATAGTCACTTTTAAATATCTCATCCAAACTTCACGATGAAAGATTCTTGGAAACATCACAAAAAATGACTCTTCAACCAATAGAAAATAGTATTTGTAGTCTTCCGTTGTTGGTGTAAGCCCACCTTTAATGCTTTGAATGTAACATGAATCTCTTCTATTTCAGTGCCTTGCAGTAGCGTCAGAGATTGCGCCGCCAATGAAAAATGTATCGACAGTCGTTGCCATGTACAGTGCATTAAAGATCGGGACTGCTACTCTGGAGAGATCTGCGAACAAAACTTCTGCAGAGGTGAGACACTGTTTTTTGTACTTAGATCCGTTACAGTATAAGCTTCTTGTATTATCGATTTGGTTTTATATAATGTTGTTTTTCCTTCTAGTTGGATGTCGTGCAGATACAGAGTGTGCTTTCCATGAAGCTTGCGTTAGAAACCAATGTATACGTAAGTAGATTTTTCATATGTGTGTAGTATTAAGTTGATAAAACGCTCATTGTAAGCACATCTATATAAAGAGATAAATATATATAATATTTTATTTATTACTTATCTAAGAAAGAAAATATTTTGAGTTTTAATTTTTATAATAAAAATACAGATTTCTTTCTTCATGACAGTTATAGTTTTCCTTTCATTAATTTTATGTGTGTGATTGCTATGGTAATGTACACTTCTGTAATGTTAACTTAATATAATTATATTAGTATAAAAAAGATAAGTAATAATAGTGGAAGGCTTTTTCAAATTTTAAAACGAATAAATTAAATAGTAATACTAATAGTTGTATTAAATATTGGACGAATGATTATAAAAATGTTGAACACATAAAAAGTATTTGATTGCTATTTTCTACGAATTTATGTAAACTTTCACTGCTACTCCTTTTTGCGAGTTTGTTTTATTTCTGAATGTGAAAATTTAATTATAGAAATATAGACCATAGTTAATTTCTTTTATATTAATAAAAAATTTAAAGGTCCATTGATATTAGGAACACTTCCTGTTCACACTAAATATATAAAAAAAAAAAGCTCGTAGATTATGGACTAAGTAATTAGTTATTCAATTAAGGAATTTACAATTTGAATTTTTAAAAATTGAAGTTAATATAATTGATTATGTCTCCAGAGCCATGCGACAGTCCAACTGCATGCGGCACCAACGCCAACTGTGACGTGATCAACCATGCCATCCATTGCACGTGCCCACCCGGTTTGGATGGGGACGCTAACACCAAATGCAACCGGCAGATTCAGCGCTGTGACGCCGATGACCGTTGCGGCCTGGGAAGGTACTGCGAGGACACTATCTGCAGGGTGACATGCAGCAGCGACAACGAGTGTTTGGACAATGAGAAGTGCGTGGAGAGGCGCTGCAGCGTCTTCTGCACCAACGACAAGAGCTGCCCCACAGGGTTCATCTGCGAGTACGGACAGTGTCTTGCCGGCTGCAGGAGGGACGCCGAATGCCCCTTGACCGAGGCCTGCATCAACAACCAGTGTCTGGACCCATGTGCCAGTCCGACAGCCTGTGGCACTAAAGCACGATGCCAGCCTGTCAACCACCGGCCGCTGTGCTCGTGTCTTCCCGAACACACTGGCGACCCGAGAGTGGAGTGTTCCAAGGTCGAGTGCATCATTGATGCTGATTGTGGAGCTGGAAAGATATGTCAGAACTACCGGTGTTTGGGTAAGCAATGGTTTTATGTTATTTTACATCTTATCGGAACTAAGATGTGGTTACATTTGAAACCATCCCATGATCTTAAGTTAGGAATATATGTTTGTACATATGTATATGTTAACTTATAAATAAATTTTCATTATTATTAATTCCAATCTTATTGTATTTAACTTTTATGTCTCTTTTTCTGGGCTTTTTGAAAACAATTGACAAAGCTTTAGCAATATTTAATAAAACAATTTGTTTTTTATATCAGCAAAGAACTGTTTTTCACAATTCTAAATGTAAGTTTAAATTGGACCCTTAACATTTCAAATTTTTCCCCTACTTCAATTTATATAATCCTTCTAATTAATGGGGTATTAAAACCGATTCCTTCTACCATACAGCAGTAGTATAGATAAAAAGATTTTATATTGATGAATTGTATCTGAGATATGAATTATGGACATGCGATTCTAACGGTGGCTTCTTCTTTCAGCGGGTTGTCGTTCAGATCAGGGTTGTCTTAGCGACGAGGTGTGCATCAGCCGGCAATGTCAGAAACTGTGCATGTTCAGCAACACTTGCGGCCTCAAGTCTATTTGTGCAGCCAGCAGTCACCGAGCTCAGTGTTCCTGTTCACCGGGCTACACCGGAAATCCAAGCATTGAGTGCAGAAAGAGTAAGTATTCTCTATATGCAACTCAGGGTATCGTTTTTTCAATCGCGAATGTAATCTTTAGTGTTTCATGTAATTCATGTGCATCTTTTTATAATTTCAGTCGAAGGTTTATGTGAAACGAACTCTGACTGCCTTCCAGGAAAAGTGTGCATCAATAAACGATGTGAAGGTAAGATCACAATTTGAATTCTGTTATGACTAGCTATTAGTCTATAACGGGATAGATATTGTAAAAAGGACGTATTAAATCTAATTTTTTTCAATTAAAATCATAATAAGGGATAAATAAATAGGGCTGCCTTCTGGTACCAAAATGTGCTACTCTATGTTTAGCATTTTTAGTTCAATAAAAAAAAAAGAAGAAGGAGGAATTTATTCAGAGAATGTTGTTGTCGCATCCCCTGAAGAGTACAAGAAAATCAAATATCGTGGTATTCTCGAATAATATTGGCTGTGTTGATTGCCAGCTTTGAGTATAAATCCTTTCTCCAGGGATGGTCCAGACAATGTATGGGGGTTACAACAGGTGGCATTATTATATTGGAAACTTATTAAGAATTCTTACAAAAATAAATGAAAATAATTCTATTAAATTTCGTATTACATACAGTAATATCTTATTATTTAATACTTATTTCTTACTGCACACATAAATACAATAGCTAAATTTTTAATGGTTTTATCTCTAAGTCAACATGGCAAAAATTTTATGTATAAAATATATCTTTTTAGATTGTTTTATTGAAATTCTAATTCTGCTTCCATTAACGTTTTATTGTTGTTAATTTGTTATTGCCCTTCTTTTCACAATGACATACAGTGTCTGTCTGACGCTAAAGGACTTAAAGATCACCAATTTTTTGGTTAGCTATTTATTTTCTTCACCAGTCTGTCATTAATATGCATCGACTGGAGCATTTCAAGAACTTATTTAATAATGATTATTATATTTTAATTAGACCATCGGTATAATTTGCTTAATTATTTTATGGTGCAATCACTGGACTTAAAAATGTATTCGATATTCATTGGATATTGTCTGTTTCAGATGATGTTGAGTGTCGCCGAGATGAAGACTGTCTTCTGGGTCACATTTGCCAACGTAACAAATGCTTTGGTAAGCCACCTCTTGATCCATATTTTTGAAGTTACTGAAAACTACAATGTGTACTAAATTTCGTGTTGTTTCTGGACTTTGCATTCATACATAATGTCTTTTCAGTGGGCTGCCGAGGTGACGAGAACTGTGCCCTGGATGAAGGCTGCTACAACTCTCAGTGCCAGCGCGTGTGCTCTCTGCCCAGGGCTTGCGGACCCAACGCCCGCTGTGAACCCATCAACCACAGGCCTCAGTGCTCTTGTCTGCCAGGGTACACTGGAACCCACAAATCGAATGCAGGACAAGTACGTCTATTTATGCATGCATTGAAACAATGAATTGTGTGCTCAGTATTATTTGGAATAGCCTTATAGGTTATAATATTCAATAGAGTTATGTTCTAATTCATTTATGTATTGAGATCTCCTGAAAAACGTTATTCTTTATGCTGGAAAGAGTATAATGCTGCATAACTACAATTTGGATTTTCTAACGACTTTTTATTCAATTCAACAGTTGAATAGTTTAAAATATCTATACTTTTCCCATATTATAATTAATCAGACCAATATTTTTTAAACATTATTAAAACAATTCTTCATTATCATCTAAAGATGAATGACGGAATTCATGTCTAGTATTTAATAATACTTTGGAATTTCAATGCAACGAATCATCTGAAAATAGGTGTGGCTTCTGGATAACTGTACCTCATTATAAAATACTAATAACTTCAATACAATTCAGCAACCTCATACAAAATCATTTCCTTTTCGTAGTCATTTTTTTTTTTTTTTTACATAGACAAGTATACAAATTGTTTTTCTTTTAAACTTCAGCTAATAAAAAAAATTATATACTAAAGCAATCATATATTTTTTTACTGTAAAACAATTTTTATTCTTTTTTTTCTTCTGCAGTTGGACCCGAATGCAGAAGAGACAACGATTGCAATGCCGGGCAAGTGTGCCTGGGTGGCAAATGCACAGGTATAAAAATTAGCATTATTCAAAATCTTATTTTTCGATAGATACATAAAAATAATTTCATTCCATTTTACTTTTACATATTTTATATTAAATTTACTTAATTATTTATTTCAGTTGTTCCCGGTTGTACTTCAGACAATGATTGCAGTCCTGGACAAATTTGTGAAAATACAAAATGCTTATGTAAGTACATCATTTACTCTCAGTATGTAATGGATGCAGTTTTTACTTGTCAGAATTATGTTCTTAGGGACAAATTAAAATAATGACATACATGAGCTGAAATTGTTTCTTTTTAAAAATAAGATTTCGTTTATTTATTTTAATAAATTTTGTTTTCAAATAGTTAAAAGTATAATTAGAATTATATTAAAATAAACTTCAACCACATTATTAAAAAAATATATCAATTCATGTTCACATTTTTCATCTATTCCAGACGGTTGTCGTAGTCACAGCGACTGTGGCTTCACTCAGGAATGTTTCGAAAATCAATGCCAGAATCCGTGCAAACCGGGCAAGTGCGGCATCGGGGCCGAGTGTCGGGCTATCAATCATGCGGCACTGTGCAGATGTCCACCCGATCACACTGGAGATCCCAAAGTTCTGTGCAGACAAGGTAACTCATCGTTTTTTCCCCCAATGTTTAACTTATAGTATTCAGTCTTAATTCTTGTGAACAAAATAATTTAAAATGCCTTATTTTTAGTTCGTGTCGAATGCCACGTGGACAATGACTGTGAACTTGGAAAGATTTGCGTCAGCACGCGTTGTATGGGTAAGTTATGATTCTTTCTAACAAAATGTTTTTTTCCCCTCTCATGTAAGCACATTTGTGTATCTTAATGCCGTCTTTTGATGTCTATATACCTGTTGACTATTTCACATTGTTTCCAACCACATCGGTAGGCTTTTGTTGGTGCATTGTGTCACCGCAATCTGAAATAAGAATCAGTAAGATTAAAATAATTAAATTCCTACAACAGATTGTGTGCAATCACTAAAATTTCACTTCTAATCAATAAAATATGTCTATTTTTCCTTGTTGATAACCACCTCAGTAGGTTATGCCACTCTAATCTGAAAAAAAAGGACCCAGTAAGATTAAAATAAGTAAAACCGTACAACAGACTGATCAATCAGTGAAATTTCACTTCTAATCAATAAAATATGACTATTTCACATTGCTATCAATCACCTCGGTAGGCTTTTGTTGGTGCATTGTACCCCTCCAATCTGAAAAAAAAAAGGACTCAGTAAGATTAAAATAAGTAAAACCCTACAACAGACTGTGTGCAGTCATTAGCATTTCATTTCTGGGATAAATAAAATATGCGTGTGTTTCATTTCCAGAGGGTTGCCGCTACAATGAACACTGCCCCGACGACAAGGCTTGTATCCAAGGCCGCTGTGACACTCCCTGCCGAGCTGGTGCATGCGGTTTGAAGGCTTTGTGCAGGGCCACCAACCACCAGGCCGAATGTATCTGCCCCCAGAACCACAAGGGCGACGCCAGGGTGCAGTGTAATCCTGAGGCGAGATCGGAATGCCAGTTCAACTCGGATTGCTTACCCAATGAGATATGCGAAAACACACACTGCATCGGTGAGTAGTACTTAACATCGAATCATACCTATATTGTGTGCAATATTGGATATGTTTTATTTCGAATAGCATATTAAAAATGAAATTATTTTTAATCAAGCTACAACTGTATATTTCTAATTATAATTAAATTTACTTGCATGTAAAATTAACATAATTTTTTTTTTCTTTCAAACAGAGGTAACTGGATGCCGATCCGATTCTTTCTGCTACACTGGCGAGATATGCGAGAACACTAAATGCATATGTAAGTCATCATCCGCCTTATGTTTATGTTTTTAAGTATATGTCTGTTGTGATTGTTTTGACATCAACTAAGTTTTCTTTTGTGCTGCGCAGTGGGATGCAGGACAGATTCCGACTGTACCTTCGATAAGGCTTGTGTCAACAGTCGCTGCGTCAACCCATGCTTTGTTGCAGGATCCTTGTGGCCGCAATGCAGATTGCCGACCCATTGTACATCGACCCTACTGTACCTGCAAGCCTGGATTTGAAGGAAATCCCAATGATTTCTGCAAGGACAGTAAGTATTTGAACTTCGAAAAATTAAATTTTAAATTAAAAACAGATATTAAAATTTAATTTGGCACATATAGTTTTACTTATGGATGCATGTTTTCTTCTGAAATTGATAATTTTTTTTTTTCAGTGTCGCACAGTAAAGTACAATGTGAGAAGGATTCCGATTGTCGAACAGCACAAATTTGTGAATCTAAACAGTGTCTGGGTATGAAAGATGTATTTTTTTTTAAATATTGTGCTGTTGCTTAGTGTGTGTTTTTGTCTTTATGTGAAGAATTTGTGTCTTACGTTCTGTTTGTTTTCAGACGGTGTCGAAGAAACGAGGACTGCCAGTACGACAAGGCGTGTGTCAATCGCCAGTGCATCAACCCTTGCACGTTCCCAGACGTGTGTGGTATTGGAGCCAGGTGTCTGGTCGACAATCACCATCCAATCTGTACCTGCCCGTCTTCACTCACAGGAGATCCTAATGTTCAGTGCTTCCCAGGTAAAGGCATTAACTAAACAAGAAAAAAGTATCACTGAACTTGAACACATTTTTGATTTTTTTATAGGCTTATCCGCAGAACATAATTTACATAAAACAAAAAAAGGACAATTTTACTAACATAAATAAAGTGAATGTCGTTTGAATGTCGGGTACTTTGACCCGAGTTCAGTCACCATTAGAACGGCCAATATGTAGTAGATTATAAATTACCACTATATAGCAGATTCTGCATGATAACAAAGGGAGGCTACTACATTGATCACCATTTAGCCGTCATAATTTGATGCGTACATATTCAAAGATGGCATTTGTGAGATTCGCATCCTCTTTCTGTCTCTGAAGCTCAATAAAAGAACATTCCAACGTTAGATTTATTGTGCCTATCTCCGGTAAAGACATAAAAGCTTTTCTGTTTGACATTGTTTGTTTGCATTCAATCAAGCACCTTCGTTCGAAAACTCAATGCGCTATTCACATTTCTCACAAAACAAATGAAACTATATGCTTAGTTAATATATTATACATTTTTATTTCACTTCCATATTTAAATTGCATTGCAATTTTGTTTGCTATCATCCATCATTTGCTCAACGCGTTTGCAGCTTAATAATTCATCAGTGTGATGCCTTTAATAGGTAACATAAGTTGATTTTCCTCCTTTTTCCTCTGTACTGTTAGGAATTTCTGTCTTCTAATAGGTAACGATTAAAATAATTGAATTACCCATCATATATATTACTAATTTAGCTGAAGAAAAATTACAAATGCATATAAATATTTATGCAGAATAAGCTAAATACAACTGCATCGAATATTTATTTAGAAAATATTCAAATTTTAATTACAAAACAAATAAAATTTTGAAAAATAAACGTTGATAGAAGATAAATAGTGAATCAATATGTAATGTGAATTGGTTTACTCCGCCTAAAATACTATGTTCTATTTTTATCGAAAACTCACAAACAAATAAAGGAATACATTTTTAAACACTGCTTCTTTATGATTACGTTATATGTTATACTGCTTTTATCTGATCTTGTCTTCCTTCGCAGTTCCTCCTGACCACTGTTACACGGATGACAACTGCGGAGCAGGCCACATTTGGTGAAAAACAATCGATGCGTGGATGCCTGCCGCACATACCACTCTTGCCCTATGACAAGGATTGCATCAACAAGCGATGCCAGGATCCTTGCAGTTTCTTCGGAACGTGCGGAATCAATGCCATCTGCCATACCAACGATCACAAAGCCATATGCACCCTGCGAGCCCGGATACACTGGGGATCCTAAAAAGAGCTGTATACTTAGTAAGAAACCTTTTTACTGTTCAATCTCTATCATACATATTATATAGTAAATGATCATTGTAAAATTATGATAGCTATTAAAGTTCAATTTGTTTGAAATTTTCATCATAGATTGATGAGTTATTTTAATCTATGCTAATATAGTTTTTAAATTGCAATATCTAATTGGACTCCAATTTGTATCTTGAATTTTTTACTATTTAGATACAAAAAATAATTTTCCATTAATACTAAATAAGTATTATAATTATTAATACTAAATAAGTATAATTTTAGAAGATTAAAAATTTATAATAAATATTTATGAATTCTCAATTACTTTGTTTCTTGTAAATTAGTTTTAAAAATAAGTAAGGGTTTTCTTTTTATTGTTTTTAAAATATCTTTTAATTTGGCATATTAATATGTGCGCATATTTTAATTTCTCATAATATTGTGAATATCAAATAAAGGGAAAGCATTGTAAAATTCTTGTATTATTTAAAAAATTAATTCTTTGTTTTCCGTCTTCAGCTAATCAACCTGTCGGTTGCGTCGATGACGTCGAATGTGGAGCCGGTTTCATCTGTGAAGCCACGCAATGTTTCGAAGGCTGCAGGAGCGATCACCAGTGTTCGCCAGATTCGGCTTGCGTGCGACGACAATGTGATAAGGTGTGCCATCAGCCAAATGTGTGCGGAATCAATGCCAAGTGCATGGCTGACAACCACAGACCCATCTGCTCTTGCAACCCCGGCTACTTGGGAGATGCCAGAGTGGAATGCAGAATAGTGGAAGAACCAGAGTGCCGAGCGGACAACCAGTGCCCATTCAGACACATTTGTGTGTATGAGAAATGCATTATTGGCTGCCATACGGACGAGAACTGTGGAGCGGATGAAGCTTGCATCAACAAGATATGTCAGAATCCTTGCAGCATCTTTGGAGCTTGCGGTAGAAACGCCAACTGCAGGCCAATCAATCACAAGCCAGAATGTACATGCCCAGCCAATTTCCGTGGAAATCCAAATGTAGTGTGCGAATTGGAAGTCAAACCGGAATGTGAAATCGACCAAGAATGTAATGTTGGAAAGATCTGCGAGAACAGTCGCTGTGTGAGTGGCTGTCGACACGACAACAATTGCCCACGTCACTTAGCTTGCGTCAACAGGCAGTGTCAAGATCCATGCTTATTGCCCAACAGCTGTGGAATTAGTGCCGAATGCCATGCGGACAACCATCGTCCAATCTGTACCTGTCCCAGCAACTTCCGTGGTGATGCCTACATCGAGTGCAGGATTGCCCAACCAGATGTTGAATGCGAGCATGATTTGGAGTGTTCAGTTGACAAGATCTGCGAGAACACAAGGTGCGTCAAGGGTTGTAGGAGTGACGCCAATTGCAGATTTGAAGAAACCTGCATTAATCAGGTATGCCAGAATCCATGTTCCATTTATGGTGCATGTGGACAAAATGCCATCTGTAAAGCCATTAACCACGACAGAGTTTGCGCTTGTGCGCCAGGATATAGTGGCAATCCACACACTTTGTGCAGCAGAATACCTGTTCTTCCAGAGTGCATTGTGGATAGGAACTGCTCTTTGGGCCAGATATGCCAGAACCAAAGGTGCGTCACTGGTTGCCGTACCAATGCTAATTGTCCATATGACGAGACTTGCCTGCATAGTCACTGCCAGCTTGTTTGTCAACTCAGTGGAGCTTGTGGACAAAATGCCCGCTGCACACCTGTTGATCATCAACCACACTGCAGTTGCCCTGCTGACTTAACTGAGATCCACAGGTCTCGTGCCAGCCCATTCCCGAGCCTGGTTGTCGAAGAGATACTGATTGTGCTGTCAGCCAGATATGCGTGAAATCTGAGTGTCCGTAAGTGTTATAATTTTTTTCCCATATTCTATCAGTTTTTAAAAAGTTGACTTTTTTATTGTTTTGATGCTTTATATGAATAATTAAGAATGTAATATGCAAATATGCATCCAATGCAATAATACAGTACCAGGTTCTTTTTTTATGACAGTGGATTTTTCTCTGTATTCCTTGACAACTATAATTCCTTTTTACACCATTTGTTTTAAACTATGCATCGGCATTCACTCAACGAGATAAAACATTATTCTTAATTTTGTAAACGGAAGTATTGAAAACGTACACACTGATGACAGATAAAAGATTGGTCATAGTTACTAATAGCAGAGGATATGTAATGTGGACCTTTTTACTAATTCAAAATAAAAGTGATGCTTACTATAAGAGTATATTGTAAGTATTGATATTATAAAATCTTGAATTAACTATCTAGGCTTTATTTTTTTATTTATTTTTAATATGTGATTCATTAAGTATTGAGAAATGTATTTATAAATATTTTTTAGTCAGGATATGTTTTTTTCCAAAAATATTTCACAGCTGTATGAATAATACAACGGAATGCCATGCAGCAGAATAATAAAATACTTTTTTTTATTGAAATCCGAAGTTAAAATATGTAAATAACGCAGTTTTATATTTATTTTACAGCTGGCTGTCGCTCACACAGCAACTGTCCATTCGACAAGGCCTGCGTGAATCGCATCTGCCAAGACCCTTGTACCATCGGAGGCATTTGTGGGGTGAACACACAATGTCATGCAGCAGACCACAAAGCCGTATGCTCTTGCATTCCGACATACACTGGAGATCCACTCAGACAATGTTCAAGAAGTATGTTTTCTCATAACCTTAATGTTTCCTTTTAATAAATAAACAGATTAGAATGCATTATAACTATGACTATTGAATATGATGTTGTCCTTGTATTATAAAAAAGCTTTATGATAACAAAATTTTCTTTTTATTTGCAGTTCATTATGAATGTGAAACAGATAGCCATTGTGGAAGAAATTACGTTTGCGTCAATAACAAATGCAAAGGTAACGAATTGCTCGTTATAAATTATTAGAATGATTCTTTATAACTTGATGGTATGTATATAAAGCCCGTTTCATGTTATTTTAAAACACATTTTGTATTTCCAGATATCAACGAATGTTTGCAAGGCAGAGGACCATGTGCTCTGGGTGCCATTTGCAATAACTTGCCTGAGGATACAAATGCAGTTGTCCTGTGGGATTGGATGGAGATCCCTACAAACAAGGATGTAAGTACAGAATTTAATACGATTAATTTCGAAAAAGTAGATTATTCAGTCTCTAGACAATATTCCTTTATGTAGATAAAAATTCTCATTAAAATTTGAATTTTTTCTGTAGGTCGACAAATGCCCAAGATGTGCAGAAGAGACGAAGACTGCAAATCTACGGAAGCTTGCAATCGCTTGACAGGAGAATGCTACGGTATGATCGCTATCTAGAAATTATTTCAAGAATAACAAATTCCATGCGATTATTGAATTATAAAACAATTTTTTTCAAAATGCTACAATAGTAATAATTTGAGTATCCTTTTATTTTCTGTTTTACAGAAGTGTGCGACCGACCTGGCATATGCGGTAGAGGTGCACTTTGCAGTGCTGTCAACCACCACCATGAATGCTACTGCCCACCAGGCCTTACTGGCAATCCATACATTGAATGCAGCATTTGTAAGTTAATTAGTTTGTTTAAACTATTGCTAAAATAACATGGGACTTTTTTTCTCTGCCCATGGCCAGGGCCGGATTTTGATGAAAAGAGTCCCTAGGCTATTCCACTTATGAGGCCCTTTCACCTTCCTGTCTTTAGAATAGTGTAATTTTAATTTTGCTAACAATTTAAATGTAGGCCCCTTCTTTATCTTGAGGCCCTAGACTGAACCCCTAGTTAGCCTATAGGAAAATCCGGTCCAGCCCATGGCAGCTTTTTCTGGTCATAAAAATTTGCTTGTAATAACTAAGGGTTTCACATTGATTTATATGAGAATCTGTATGGAGCCCTTATAAATTATCCATATTTTTTTAAAATTTAAATTCCTGAAATTAACTTAGATTATAAGTTGAGTCTTATCATTTGCATGACTTGATGTGTTTTCAAGTCTATTTAATTACATTCCAGCATTGTTACTTACCTTTTTTGTGTGTTTTCCAGTGGAAACTTGTGGATCGCACAACCCATGTTCTGGTAACCTTGTATGTCTGGATGGAACTCGTTGCGGATGTCCATCGCCCTACGAGCAAAGAGGATTTTTCTGTATAAGTGAGTATCAGTTTGTGAAGTTTTTTTTTTTTAACTTGTTCATGCGTAAAATGATGCCTTTTATTCATTAGTATTTCTGACTGAAATTGCGACCCTTTTTTGACATCTTATGTCTTTCCCAGTTTCGAAAACGAGTCGCAACTGCAGCACATCCAATCCCTGCCCAGACCATGAAGAATGTCTATCAGCCGAATATCCCGATGGTGTCTGTGTTTGCCCTAAAGGCTTTGTTTTGATGTCCAACGGAATCTGCAGAGGTCATACTTTTATTATTAGTATTTTACATAATATAGATTGTAAACGTTGTTTTCATCAAATAGATTTTGTACAAGTTGCAAATAAGTTGTTGTATTCGTCGAAATGAGCAATGTGTCATAATATCTTAAATTTAAAATAATTATTTGAAAAACCCATAAGTGTTAGTTCTTTAATGAAAAATGTAAAAAATTTATCTATGTAGAAATGTTTTACATAAAATGTTAATTAAAAATTAATAGATTTTATCGATTAAAATACATATTTTAAGAAGTCAACTGTGTGTTAAAAGTTTTATATTTACAGAAGACCTTTCATTAAGATTTTGTGGGGTTTTTTTCTATAGTAATAAAGTGAGCAGAATGTTATTTTATTTTTTATTACATTACCTTTTTTTGTTCAACTTTCAAATTACTTGCTTTTTCATACATTAATTTTCAAGTGAAATTCTGTCAAACCCAATTGTGGGCAATGGAATTACAAAAGCTGTCTGTTTTTTTTCCCGTTCATATATGTATTCTAATCAGTATCTAACCATTACAGATATCAACGAATGCGACCAGAGCCCATTCCCTTGCGGCACAGGAGCTCAGTGTTTCAACACCATCGGCAGCTACCAGTGCCGTTGCCCGCCTGGAACCATTGGGGAACCATTCTATTCAGGATGTAAGTAGCATAGCTTTTGTTACATTGAATAGGCGGCAAGACTGTTAATAATTTCCATTGTAACAAATGTCTTTGATTCGTTGCAGGTCAACGTCGTGGAGGTTATTGTCAATCCGATTTGGAATGTCCAAGCCATTCTGCATGTGACGTGCAAGCTGAACAATGTTATGGTAAATATCTCTTATAGACTGGAACATAAATTATTATTTCCATCGATTTTTTTTTTGTTCATTTTGTACTAAATATGAATGTACTTTCAGATCCATGCACTGTAAGCAATCCTTGTGGACGCAACTCTAAATGCAGCGTTATTGATCACAGCCCTCAATGCGAATGCATACCAGGCTTCAGAGGAAATCCTGTCGAGCAATGTTATCCAGGTAAGGATTGTTTTTCAATGTAGCACATGAATGTAATTTTAATTAATTAAGCTGTATGGCATCCATTACAAGCGAATTTAAATTATGTACTCGTATTAACAAGACCACTGTGAATTTTAAATCAATTAGAATTAGGCTTGTTAGGGCAAACCAACATTCATCCAAGAACTGTGCACAAATAGAATTTCTTAAATTTTTGCCAGATTGTGAATTGATGAAGCCAGAAAGTAGCAGCAATAGTATTGTTGTGATAAATAGGCCAGTTCTCTTTATCACCCAAATTAACGGCGGATATGACCAGTACATGGAAGGTGATCGTTTAAAAAAATATAGTCTAATTGATAACTGTTACATACTATACATAACTATGTTACATACTATGTCTATATAACTATGTGACATACTGTCTACATAACTATGGTAACTTGATAACTATGTTACATATCATCACTTCCAGGCTCGTATTTCATTTGTACACCCATGCTTTTGAATGAAAAATAGTGTACTTAAATAAGGTTGATAGTAAAAACTGAAATGGAGAAATTTAAAATTTTACGGCAGTGCTTCTGTAATGAAGAAAAATGACGATTATTGTTCTACTAGCTTAATGCTGTCTTGGTTATATAGAAGATGTTATCAGAATATAGACTCCATTTCTTTTTCATCATATATAAAATAATCTATTAAGTATTATTTTTTCAATGAAGTAATTCTTTTTCAGTTGGTCCTGGTTGCCAGAATGATCTAGGATGTCCAGGCAACTTGTTTTGCTTAGGCGATGGAACATGTGGATGCCCTGGAGATTTCAAGAGAATTTCAGATTTCTGCATATGTAAGTGCATTTTAAATTTTTCAAAATATCATTCACGTCTGCTTTGCTGTACAATGAAAATATTCATATGCTTTTTTTTACTGTTATTTGCAGTGACAAGCATCAATTGCACCACCACAAATCCTTGTCCTGACAACCAACGTTGTGTGTATACAGGACGTGAAGCCGGCTATTGTATATGCCCAAGAGGCTTCAAACTGCTTGTTAGTGGTGTTTGCATTGGTAAGTTCTCATCTCAGTTTCATATGAAGCATCGTAAATGATACAAAATAACTATATAATTTTAAAAGTTAAATAATAAACAATTTAATTTTATATGTAAAAGATAAGTTTTATAGTAGATGAGTCATCTTGCTAATAAAGAAATTTAAGTATATTTCCCTGTATGTTTTAAATTTATAGGAAAATCTAAATTTTCTTTGCACTCAATAACCACTTCCCTTGTGTTTTCTTCTAAAGGCATAAATAATCTTAGCTGTACTTCACATGGATGGAAAATTAATATGTCGATTTCCTTTACACTCAATAGCCACTTCCATTATGTTCTCTTCTAAATGCATAAATAATCTTTATACACATGGATGGAAAATTAGTATGTGAATTCCATTTGATAAAGTTTTACACAATCTACTTATTCAGCGTATTAGTTCATTGAACTTTCACGCAACACTGTTTATTTATTTTAGTATATAAAAGCACCATAAGTAATTTAAACAGGAACATAGATTTATGAAAAACAATGCTTCCTTTTTTTTTTTTTCTTAAGAATAAATGTTTGTAAATTATATTTTTCTAAAAATATGTGATTTTGATATAAGCATATGTTTAAAGATATCATTTCTGTTTTCTTCCTTTCAATACCAACAATTCTGTTTTCAGACATTAACGAGTGCCAGGAACATGGCCACTCCTTGTGCGGCGACCAAGCAGATTGTGTTAACACACCCGGATCTTACGAGTGTCACTGTCCGGTTGGATTCCGTGGTGAACCATATGGTGGTAAGTGCGAACGCGAAGAACCACCAGGCTGCAAGAGCGACCGCGACTGTCAATACAACGAGGCGTGTGATGTGTACAGCGGACAGTGCTTCGACGTATGTACACGAGGACAACCATGCGGAATCAATGCCATCTGCAGAGGAGAAAACCACAAACCAGCATGTTCTTGTCCACCCCGCTACAAGGGTGACCCTCGTGTCAACTGCTTCTACGTGCAAGAGTGTGGTGTAGACTTCACATGTCCTGGTAATCTGATCTGCTTGAACAAAAAGGAATGTGGCTGTCCGCCCAACTACGACCGTACTGGAGACTACTGTCTGAAGACCAGCAGGAACTGTACCACTACCAATCCTTGCCCTACCAACGAGGAGTGTCTGTACACAGGAATCCAGGAAGGATTCTGCGTCTGTCCTAGAGGATTCGAGCTCATGTCCAATGGATTCTGTCGAGGTAAAAAGTCCATTCTTTAGAACATAAATGTGCAGGGTTTTATAACCCGCCACGATTTCATTGGTCAACACTGCTTGTTCATTTTGATATGTACTCTGGGTAAAGCATATAGTGCTAAAAACAACCAATATTAGCATGATTACTTCAAATTTTTTTGGCATTGACCAAAATTGATGGAAGATGTGGGACTAATTAATAACTGAAGTTCATTATGTGTGCCATTTTTGTGTTACATTTCTTTAGAATACAAATTTGATAAGTAGAAATTTTATCCATCATTTAATCAGTGACCACCATTATTTTTTATTATTATCTTTTATCCTGTTGTTGCTTTCAAATTATTTAGCAGTTCAATAAGAAGAACTGCAGTCCATCTGACAAAGCATGAAATAGCTAGATGTGATATATTGTAAAAGACTTATCACGATTTAATTGTAAAATGAAAATGTATAGTACATAACATTTTAAAAATGTTTCTTGATAGGATTCAATGCTTAGTTTAAATATCAAGGAGATAACCTAAATGATGTCAAAGCGATAATCTAGACGACATTGTACAATGTAGTAATATAGCTGTCATATGTGATGAAGAGCAACTGTAGCAATTCCTTTTTTAATTCAGTTCAACGAGACAATGAATGATTTTTTTTTTTGTTTATAGTTCTTGACCTTTTTTTTTTTCCTCCAATAATTTAGATATTGATGAATGTAAAGAAAATCCTTGTGCCAGAAATGCCATTTGTACTAACTTCCATGGTGGATATAGCTGTGAGTGTCAACCAGATACCATTGGCGATCCAATCATAAGAGGATGTAAGTAATCGGTGTTTAGATTCCTATTTATATATTTTTAAATCACTTTTTCACAAAAGAAAAAAACAATGTATTTACTCAAATATTAAACAATATTTCATTTTAGGTGAGGTTATTGTTAAGGACTGCAAATCTAACGCTAACTGCCCATCTGCAGAAGAGTGTGATCTGAACACCCATCAATGCATCAGTGAGTATTAGTAGAATAAAGTAAAGAATAATTTTATGACATTACGAATCGACTAGTTAATCAAATATTTAACTATGATATATTTAGAAACCATTTTGTTATTTTATAATTTACAAAAATTAAAGTAATTCTACAATTACTAAAAACAGTTATTTATGTTTCCTTTGTACCATGAAGGTCCTTGCTACATCTGTGGTGAGAAAGCCGTATGCACAGCCAGGGACCACCAGGCCATCTGCAGCTGTCCTCCACTCTACATCGGAGATCCCTTCGACCTCAGCAGGGGCTGTTTCGAACCTGGCGATGACCTGCCCAGGACAGTACCACCTTTGACAGAGTTGTCAGTGGTGTGTTTGGCCGATGGAATTCAAGTGTCTGTGGACCTGGAGCCACCGTTCGACGGCGTGCTCTACGTTAAAGGACACAGTCAGGATCACGAATGCCGCAGGGTGGTCAGGATCAGAACACGGGACATCATCGACTTCAAAGTCCTCTTCAACAGCTGTGGACTGATACATCTCAATGTAAGTAGCTTTATGATGGTACGCCTATTATGCTTACATTAAAAAAAACAACTTATGGTTAGAAAATTATATTGTTTTGCAAAATAATTGTCAATTAAGTAATAATTACGCTATGATTTCTCGTGATTTTTTTTATTCGGTTATTTCGTTGTAAGCATATATACATTCTGAATTTTACTATGCATATATACATTCTGAATTTTACTATGCATATAACAGAAACTCGGTATAGGGACTATAAGAAAAAGAAGGAATAACAACTGTCTTCCGTCTCAAGTTACCAGCTTAGGTTGCTATTTATACTCAGCTAGACAACTAATTTGTATCTTGACAATATCTGTCTGTAAAAAATGGACTGTTCTTTTATCTTTATTACTTTCAAATCATTATTTTAAATTTGTGCATCCACCTGTATTCAAAGAATGTTAAACGATAAAAAGCTTTGATTTAATTGCCGCCTGAATCGTATGGTGAATATATTTACTGGTACATATATGATACAAAAAAAAAAAAAAATGTACCCGAAAATTTTAAGATGTGTATTAATTATGTTTTTTAAAAGAACGAAATTTTATGTATTTATGGCAAAAGTTGTATCATTTACACATTGTTTCCTTTTATTTATTTCAGGGCGATGCATCTTTCATCTTAGTCATTCAAAAGCATCCCAAACTGATGACGTACCGTGCCAAAGCGTACCACATCAAATGTGTGTACAACACTGGAGAAAAGACCATCACCTTGGGCTTCAATGTCAGGTGAATGTTTAGATTAATTATTTTGAAGCCCATTTTATGTACCTTTATATGTATAAATGATGGAGTTTTATGCCATTACTAACTATTTCCTTTCCTCATGTAGCATGATCACCACATCGGGCACCATTGCAAACACTGGTCCACCGCCCACTTGCATCATGACCATTTCCAATACCGACGGACGAGAAGTGACCAGCGCAGAGATCGGTGATGACTTGCTTTTGAGAGTGGACGTGCAGCCAGACTGTAAGTGAAGCTGTGTATAATATGTATACAAAACTAAAGATACCTAACTAAAAATCGGTAGTAAATAAAATGTACAAAGAAAAAATATCCAAATATTGATAACCAATGCCACTAGAAATGATGGTACGGGCGATCAACAGACCAGAATGGTATCCTAGTACCAGAAACGACCATTAAAAAATGGGTCTTCGGTATAATCCTTTAATGATTACTTCCTCAGAGAAATTGTGTGGAAAAACAACAATGAATATAGGGTGGAAATATTAACATATGATTATTTGAATACCAAAAGTGTTATTTCATGTAATAAGATATTTCTAGGATCACCTTGAACTCGTCGTAAATTAAAAATGTGATTTTTATTTGTTTATTTCTGACATGAAGCAATATCATTCCCTCACCTTTCTCACAATAAAATAAAACAAGTTTATTTGAAATGAAATTGATGTGTCTTGTTTTAACTAAACCATCTGTAAAATGGTTAATAGGAATTCTAAAAGGAGATGAAATATACTAAATAGCAGTGTGGTTTAACTCAATTTAAAATGCAAGAATCACAATCTACATTCAGATTATTAGTCTTTATGAAGATGACACAATAGATCAAATTGTCGTGGGTTCAGATTCAATTAAATTTATACTGAATGAAGTCTCATTTAAAGTTATCATTTAAACTTTGGTAAATTATTTAATTAATTTATAATTATTTAATTTAAGTTTAATTAATTAATTATTAATTTAAGTTTCTCATTTAAAGTATGGTAATGAAACATACAAATGGAAACTTTATTATTTGGTTTTTATAAAGTTATTTTATATTATTTAATATTTTTAAAATTATGATGTATGAAATCTTTTATGCTCTTTTTGCAGTTATTTATGGAGGATTCGCTCGCAGTTGCGTGGCTAAGACCATTGAGGATAACGAGGAAATTCAATATGAAGTGACAGATTCCAATGGTTGCGCCACAGATCCCAGCATCTTCGGAAACTGGCAGCTCGATCCAGATAGAAAGATTCTGGTGGCACGATTCAATGCTTTCAAGTTCCCCACGAGCAACAACTTGAGATTCCAATGTAACATCAGGGTCTGCTTTGGATCTTGTCCACCGGTAAGAAAATATTTCACTTTAACGAATTTTATGATGAATGAAATTGAATGTCTGAATTTTATAAACATTTTTGTGCAAAATCAAAACATTTCTATTTTGTTTTGGCTGATTCTAGTGTCCATTGTTTTAAGTAGTTCTATAGATATAATATCTGTCCTATTTTAAGTTAGTTAGGGTGAGAAAATTCATCTGAAAATTAAATTGGTATAAAACAAGAATATAAAAACAGTGGTAAATGCTATGGTTTGTTTTGTCGCTCTATTCTCATTTTCTACATACTTTGGGCTAATTAGACCGGAACCTACAGTTTAACGTTTATTCCGAACTACTAATAAACACCCATGCCATCGCCAAGATTCGAACATGAAGACTGTGGTACCAAAGGCCAGAGCGCTAGCTAATTGGCCATCAGGCCACCAATGGTAAAGAAAGAGTATTCAAGCTTTGAAGTATCTAAGAGAGACAAATATCAAATATTATCGTATAATTTATCTGAGTTCAGTTATATCTGAATAGTTCTTGCAAATAATTTATTGTTTTCTATAAAATGCGTAGCTTAACTTTAATGGTTTTGAAGCTGAAAACCTAAAAACTGTCTTCCTTGCAGGTCAATTGTGACGGTGTGGATGCCTTTGGAAGAAGGAAGCGTCAAGCTCCAGATCCGAACGCCTTGACTTTGGACGGCTTCCAGGAAGGAGCTCTTCGGGAAGAGATCATGGTGCAGTCCAATGCCATCCTCACTTTCGAACGGAAGGAGAACCAAGTGGCCCTGCCCACTGAAGGTAGGCCCTCTTTTTTTACCCTTTTTAAGCACATTTCTTGTAATAGTGTTTAAGTAAGTGCTAATGTAATTTTTCTTTTTATCAGGTCCTTCCATTGAAGAGATCGACAACGTTTGCCTGCCCAAGTTAGGTCTGATTATTTCCCTAATCATCACGACTCTGTTGGCGCTGGTAGCTGTGGCCGTGGCCATCTCTTGCTGGTTGATGGCCTACAGAAGACGACCCAAGGCGGCCGGTCCTCTGCCACATCCACCCGACTTCCCCAACCCCCTGTACACGACGCCCGAACCGGTGGCCGAGCCATCGCCCGATTACTACCCTTCTTCCAACAACAGCCTCTGAGGGACAGAGACCTTCAGCTATTTATGGTTTGAGCCCCAGGGCCAAACACTCCCACTCAAACACTCCTAGTTCCTCCGACGACCCTGAGTGGCGATTTAAAAAAATTAAAATAAAAATAAATAAAAAAACTGATGTGTGAACCCGATCGACAGAAATAGCTCTCTTTCCTGTGGGCTCCGGAGCACTGTCTTACTTCTTCTTCCGACTAGCTGGTATAGTGTCCTATGTGCCAAACTGTCTGACCGTCCCACAGGGCCTGAAGCGGGGAGACCCGTCGGAAAATGAGCTATTGCTGCCATTGTGGGCTTTTTGTACATTCTGTTTTTATGGAGCAAGGGAAAATTAACGTTAGCCAGGTTGTGGGGCTTGGGATACTTTGTTTATACCGACCGGTTTCAAATGTGGTTTAGGAGTATAGGGCTCTTGCCAGCCACGCTTACGAACACGCAAGTTACAAAATACACCATGCACTCCCCTTTCAATACACAGTCTAATCACATTAATGTGACCACCTGTCAAAAGCCAGAATATACACTCTTGTATATTCTAGCTTTAAGTGGAGTGTGGGATTCTTTATATACACTCCACTGCAATGTGCTGCCACTTCAATTTTGTGGTTATTTCACGTTGACGGAGAAAGTAGAGGTGGTCACATTGATGTGACCGGACTGTGTGTATATAAATATTTCTAGATAGGAAAATTTAATTGTTTTTAGGTCTGTTTGAGACCATAATTAATTTTATTCAAATTTTTTTAAATTGTCATTATTTAATTTTTATTAAAAAAAAATTTGTACTTTTATAGAAAGCGCATAGTCTATTTTGCAGCTGCATTCTTTTTTAATTTATTAAACGCATTTGCTTTTTTTTATTTAACAAAATAATAAAACAAATGCTTAAATGTTTTTAAGCGTGCCTGTCAAGATCCACAATGGGTTCGTGTTTCTGTCAGTTTGATTGATTACTGACCGAAACATCCAAAGCTTTGTGATATTTTATACTCTTTTTTTTAATTTATTTTTTCCTTGTGATTTTTCCACAGTTATAGTTGGCGAGCCGACACAATAAAGAAGATCAAAATTTTTTTTAATTGTTTATGTTGTTATTATTATTATTATTATTTTTTTTTTTGTATCACTCTCAAACCACATTTGATGCAAAGAATGACCTACTAAATGTTCTCTTTAATATTATTATTATTATTTATAATGCTGATAACGTGCTTTTTTGCATTTGTATATTTTTCTCAGTCGATTTTTTTTTTTATAACCATTGTTGTCTTTTGTCTAAAAGGTTGTTCTCTCAGGCAGCTATTTATGTTTTAATCTGTCCAGCTCACACTGCCTCAAAGGTTCCCCGTCGGCGACTCCCCTTACTTTTTTGTAACTCTTCATTAAAGGCAGCTAACAGAAGGGGGAGTGCTGCGTAGACCTTACCATGAAACCATCCCTCCGAACGCACTTCGAAAAAGGGACGACCCCCTCTCCCCCAAAGAAGTGCATTCCGAAGCGACGGTTGAGACGTGAGCTTACGACCCACTTCCGGTGCATCTGATAGTGATACTTGATGTTCATTAAAAAAATGTATAGTTTTGCTACTACCATCATTGAATAAAGGTTTTTTTGTCATAAAAGATTGTGTGTTGTTTCATTTTTTGCAAAAATAATATATACAGGGTGAGATTAAGTCATACTTTCAAAATGCTGTAGAAAAAATAACCACTCGTCACAATGAGTTCAAATTTGAACTGAAGATACTTGAAGAAGGCGGAAACGGTATGGCATCAAAAACAATTCCAACGTGTATTAATAAATGGCGCTGTAAGCGGCATAAAAGAAAGGAATTCGGCTGCCAGTGATATTTTGAATCTAAATGGCAATGTATTTGGCATGAGTTGCACATTAAACCAACTGTAGTGTTCAATACAGTTGATTGTTTTGGTTTTTTGACGGAAAAAACGACTTCCAACTCATTCAACAGTTGTGAAACTGTTAGTGGAAAGCGCATCCACCATGGTCATACCAAATTGGAAGGGGAAAATCGGTGGAACTGCTTTTTGATCCATATCGTTTCCCCCTTCAAGTATCTTAAGTACAAATTTGAACTTTTCTGTTTCACTTGAACAGTTCTTCTTTTACAGCATTTTGAAAGTGGAACTTTAATTATAATCACCCTGTAAATAAAAATGCCTGTCAAGTTTTGAATTAAACCTGTGAGTGAAATGCTGTTCCAAAAAAAGATGAACAAGAATTTTTATTAACAAGAATTTTTATTTCTTAATTTTAATCAATTCTAATAATTTTGTTATAACTCTAAAAGATATAAAAATGTTTTTATTGAAAAAGGAAGTATTCAGCGAATTGCATATTCAATATATATATATATTCAATGGCGGGTACAAAAGACTTGACTTGGTGTTTTGAGATGTATGCCCTCCGAAGCTGCTTTATTTCAATTTATTCCCCAATTTTTTTTTTTTTTAAATATAACAGTCAAAACATTTTGGCAGAAGTGAAAATGAACCCCCATTAAGAAACCACTCCAAAATTCGAAATTCCAGATCTCATTGCCTATGACGGCTTAATATACAATAAACGTTGCCTACGCTACCAAAAGAATAAAAATAAAAGGAGTAAATAGGAACACGAAAGAAATAGACAAAATTACAGATCGAATCGATCACAGCATTTTAACACTTAAACGATGATTAGAACACATGAAGTACTACTAGTACTTAAAAAAAAAAAAAGAAATAATAACCCCAGAAAAAAATATGAGGCATCTCATAGCTTACAGGATTACGAGACTTTTCATAGAAATTCTAGTGTTGCTGTTGTTTTATAACAAGCGTCCTCTGACATACTAGCATCAAATAACCATGAGTAAGACAGGACTCTATATCCAAAGGCGTTTTGAAGCTTATTTCGTGTTGCTAAATATTTTATGCATTTAAATCTACCAATAAACAAAGGTAGATTTCTAGACTTCCGCTGGTTTGAAAGTTGTACTGAATGTACAAAAGATACAACTGGTGTCATTCAGAACAAAACAATATAAAACAGCAAGTGGCAACAGAAGAAAAGTCTATGGACCCATTCGCCTCCTAGGCTCCCAATATCGTTTCCACAAAGACGAGGCAGAGAGCTCAGGGCAGCGTTGAAGGTGAGCACAGTCCATAAGTTCCGAAGATTGCAAAGCCTGCAGCAAGGATCTTCCAGTACATTTATGAGGTGCAAATGCCTAGCAAGGCAATCATGACCAGATACAAGACGAAACTCCGTAACTGCCTTCATCTTAGGCCAGTCAGAAAGATTTGAGATACTGTTCCACCGAGACTTTTGGGAATTTCTCTCCAAAAGCTCATTATCTAGGTTGTTCTTGAGGGTTAATTTATTGAATAATCTTACATTGTTGAAAGGGACTTCATCATCAACAGTTCGAATGATCGCTGACCCTTTTTTGCCGCAAGATCAGATTTTTCGTTACCCTCTATACCGCAATGAGTTGGTATCCACTACTGACAAATAGTCTTATTTTGGCATCATTAAAAAATAAGTACAAAGAACAAGGAAACAAATGGCATCAGGTATTCCATCCACTTAAGTCTGACAATCCAATAAGCGCGTCCATAAAGAAACAGGAGACTGTACAGAACAGGATGCAAAGTGAGACATGTCCATTTCTTCCTGGCTATCATACAGGAGACAGAGTGTCAGGAATCAGTTTAATTCAGTGAAGGTGCTTGCGGAGACAATCGTAACCACAGAAAAGCCGTAGCCGTCTCTAGACCATCCAGGGATATAATGAAAATGATCATAAAAGTGCTTGCGACTGTTTCTAACTTCAACATCCTCAAAGAAGTAGCACCTAATGTTTTTTTTTTTTTTTTTAATTATCTTCTCTCTTGTTTCGGCAAAATCCACCTGCAAAACTCTAAGAAACCCACACTGAGGGCCAGACTGTATAACGTATTTGTAAATCATTTTGCCGTATCAGACATTGCCCGGAGTGCACCACGAGGAGGTAGATGTATATATCCATTAATGGAGGGCGACCATATCAGTTTAAAATTTTACCATATCAAAGCAATTAAACTATCGCTAAATTTTAAGTATGACAAAGCAATAAAAAATTCGATTTTAGTAAATAAATATTTTAAAATATAATATAAAGGGATTTGATGAGCGAGTGACTAGCGCTCGGTGCCACAGGTCCGAATCCCGGTGGTGACATGAATATTTGTAGTGGTTCAGAATCCACTTTAAACTGTAGATCGCAGTCTAATATGACTGTAGGGCATAGGCCTGACAACCCTACCCCGTAAAAAGACAGCGTCTCCTGTCTTGAAATCTGCCAATAAAGAAGATGAATGTAACGCAATAGTTAGCAGCTGATTTACGACAATATGGATATGTCGAAATTAATAGCGAAACGAGAACGATTGTGAATAGTTTTATAATTTATTCGAACACAATGGCTGAATTTTCTAAAGATAATCCAGTTGTCCATGAATTTTCGATTTTGGAAACGCAATCCAAGAACGAAATCGAAACGCTGGCAAAGAGGAGATGAAGAACGTCATTTTGTAATTTGCTGGTAATTCTAGAGAGATTTATATTGAACATTTGTCGATGGCTGAGGGATATAAAGGCGAATTGTTGTCTGTAGACATTGATGAATTGCGTTTGAAGTCCATTGATTTGTATGACGTTTTTTAATCATTCGCTACAGAATTTCTTAAAGAAATATTCTGATGTTGTATCTCAACTCTTCGGCATTCTTTTTATGTCGATAACTGTGTGACAGAAGTGTTCAGTTTTGACAAATTTGAGAAATTCGTGAACGTTATTGAGAAATTCGTGATAAATTTGAGAAATTCAAACTTACTGAAAAGTGCACATTTCAATTTAAGGAATTAGGAAAGTAACATGCCAGTTTGTATATTTCTATATTTACTAGAGGTACTTCTCGTTTGGGCATGATATGAAGTCTGGATCTAAATAATCTGCCTATAGGCACTGCACGCTCTCTTAATGCTTATAATCGAAATAAAATAAAATCAAACAAAAATAGTCGTTTTACAACAGCGAATTTCCATCGTAATCATTAACTGCGGTGTTTACTTTCTTTAATTCAAGCATGGTTAGACCAGAAATGTGTGACTCCCATTTCTGTAGCAATGATTTGCAAATATTCATTTCTTCATTTTGCAAAAAAAGGTATACCAACTGCGGAATTCAGTTCAATTTCAAGAATAATTTCCAAAAAATTTCAAAAACGAAATATTCACTCATTTGTTTTTACCGTTTAGATTTCAATTCAGAAACAAAAAACTATACTCAAAGTTTCCAGTTTAAGCTCTTCGATAATCTTTGAAACGAAAATATAGATTTTTTTTTTCGCATAGTCAGCTCTGGTTGTTGAAAGCGAGCGTGTTGTAACATTTTCTCTTTCATGAATAATTTAGGACGATTATTTAAAATATATATTTATATTGATTTCATCAATATCTCTACTCTCTCATTCAGCGATATTTATGGCAACCATCAAAAAAGAGAGTACCGATGCTACAATATGCCAGCCAAAGGCGTCAAATATTACAAACACACATATAAACAATTATAAATGAGAGGAGGATTTTCGGCATTGAAGTTTGTTAGTTATGAGTGTGAAGGAGTTCGATTTGGTTTGTGCTTTTGATTTGTGTCAAGTTTTTCTGGTAGTATAAATTTTATTTCTTTTTAATTTAAATTTTCAATTCAATTAATTCACCGGTATTTGCATTTATTTTCTATTTTTTTCTAAGTTTTCTTTAGCGAATTTATATAAGTCTAGAAGGCCCAACACTTTGAATGGGCGAGCTTAGATTTTAGTATGGCAGATAGCAATACAAATTCTAACTTTACGAAACATACCTCCGACGTAGATTTTACTTTCATATATCATCGTGACATCCTTTCAAAATTACAAATTGCATATGAACATGATACTTGTTCCTTTTTAAATGATTTGAGGTTTCAAATAGTGCGATTCCGAAAGCACATCCCAGAGTTGTAAAGGAAAACATCGTCATCATCTTTGACGCAACAGCTCTGTGTGGGCCAATGCCATCTACCTACTGGTAGATTTCGAGACGAGAAATGTTTTTCTTTTTACGGGGTAGGGTTGCCAGCTCTACGCTCAACATTCATCAGGAGACCGGGACCTACGGCTTAAAGTGGATTCTAAAGGAAAATATATCATTAAAAGTAACTACTTTGAAACATATTGACCGCTGTTGAACATATTTGTATATGCTACTTTGAAACATATGCGTATCACTCGACAAAGCAAGTTATCCTGCCCTCTACTCATTTTGATACTGCCAGGAATTAGAAAACATGAAAGTCATAATGAGAGTTCCAATCAAAACCCAAAGAAGATCTCTATCCGATTTCTGCTTCATAACATTCTTACAGATATATCGCTTGAAAAACTTGCATCGGAATTGGAAGAAGACAATTTCTCTATCAGAGAACTTAAGCGGTTTGCAGGACAACGATCAGCGCCTATTTTTTCTTTTTCTTTTTTTGGTTAATGGCCAGCATTCACTGCCATTCAATATGATAGGTCTGATGAGAGTTGTATAAAGATTCATTTTTGTCCCGAGATTTAAGAGGGTATCAAATAAAATTAGTTGTTTGAAAATATTGAAAAATCAAAACATGTAAATAAGTAAATTTAATTTTATGCCAGATAGTTTCAATTTTAAGCAAGTAAGTCTGTATGATATATAACATGATAGTAAATGGCCACATAATAAAACATAGATTGTGTAAATGGTGTAACAGCAGAATGGTAGTATTTAGCTAAATGCCATGAGCCATTGTCCCATAATAGGATTTTATATCATTTTTTAATAAGTTAGATGGTAAACATTAAAGACTCTAATTCTTTTGAATATTTCTTCTTCAATGGCTTAACAGCCTATGATCAGCCAAGGCCGTCTGCCTACTGGCAGATTCCGAAACGTGAGATGCTTCTTTGTACAGGGTGTAGTATAGTATAGTATCCCTCGCCTATAGTCATATTAGACAGGGTTTAAAGTGGATTCCGAACGACTACAAACATCCATAGCACTGCCGGGACTCGAACCCGAATATGTGGCACCGAGCTCCAGACATTCAATTTCGACAGACAGACAATTTCGACATTTCAACCATCAGGCCCCTCTTTGAATATTACTGCAAGTTATTTTAAGTTCTCTGTATTTTTCGTGTATTTATGATGTATAACACCATAAAGTTTCCATACAGACATAAAATCATCAGTTCCTGATACTTGATATATACCATCTATCAGTACTTTTTATGTATTGCGAACTCCTAATAATAATATTAAATTTTTATTAGACCGAAATTAACAGTTTACAAAATACCATATTATGGAAAGAAGCACAAACTGCCAATTATAAACAAAAGATTATTATATGGCTTATAACTATGTATATAAATATATTATTTAAAAAAAAAAACATAACTAACAACAAACATTTGAATTTAATTTATTAATATAGTTATTTTCAACTATTAAAAATTTTAATATAAGGAACTATACATCAACATAGAAGTTATCTTCAGCTTAGGTATTAAATTCAAGTTTCTGTAAACATTAAAGTTTTTTTTGTTCTTCATTATCAGCACTTAATACATTTACACGAAGTTCAATAGGAATAAAAAGTAATTTGTTTTACACTTTTTTAGTGTTATTTATATGATGTTAATTAATCTTGCACCTGCCGTAACATCTTCTACCCTAAATTACTATCTTCTACCGTAAATTTATGCATTACATTTATGTACATCAGAATGATACGGCAGATAAGCATAACTTTTCTGTAAATCTTGGATGAAAACTAATCTCCACTCCTCAAACCTTCTGCATAGTCAGAAAATAAGATTTGCCGAATTCTCTCTGGTTCATCGCACTCGCTTAAAGAAGAATATTCTCTTTATAAATCTTAATATAGTGCTGCTATCAGTCCAAAGAAACTAGAGTTACTGCAGTGGCAGTGATACAGCTAAAAAAATTGGCACAATATATATATATGTATATAAATGTAGACTTTTCTACCAGTCTAGCAAATGTTTAACGACAGAGGGAGGCAATCTAGGGGTGTATTTCAAAGCGAAATAAAGAAGCGCTGTTTTTCTCTCAACAATATACATTTAATGAAAAGATATTCTATTTACATCGATATTTACATTAATTATTAAACATTCCCAACCATTTTCTACCGCTGCTTGACGCAGCCTCTCCCATGCCAGCTAGCTTTCTCCTCTTGCGCCCAACTACGGGTTTTCTTCCCTTCTTCCAGGGCCAGAGTTCAAGATCCAATACTGCCACTACATGGCAAAAGGTTGGTGTGAAAGACACATAGTCCGTGATGTGTTTCCATCTGGTGCTTAGCAGGCAAACAAATCCTACATATATATATAACAATTAAATGTGACACTGATAGATTACGCCTTTCCTCCATGCATGTTTTTTATAATTTGTATACATACACGGCAGGATGTCTCTATAAGTACAGAAATGCAGTGAAAACGTACGCAACTTACGTACGTCTGCAGTAGGCTGTTTGCAACATTTTGCAACTGAAAAATCATGTTATTGTTGCGTCTAATCTTCAGTGCCCTGTTGTGCGGGGACGAACATCCCATGCATAATCTACTCATAGATGGATTGCAAAAGGCCAGTAGGTAGAAGCCTGACTTTGGCTCCGTGCGGCTGAAGGAGAGCTGTGCCTTCCAGGAAGACTTTTAGGGGAAACCACCCACCATTTGCTTGTGGTATGGGAAAATACCCCAAAACACCCACAAGGTAGTCCTACTCATGAAGCAAGATGGTGAACATCACAACCGCCTCTTCGTTTTTTTTTTTTTGTTTCTATTGAGAGAGCATGGTTGCGCTATACTTCCTTTCGGTTGAGAGTTTGTAGTCCAACTGACCATTTCTCCTGAACGCCACAGGGTACTCTTGCCAGTGTGTATGAGGAAGCATGGTTACAAAGGTCAGATCAAATATTTAAATCCAAAAAAAAAAAAAAAAAAAAACACAAAATAAGCTCATTGCTCTTTTATCTCAAAAAAATTGAATGCTCTTTAATAAAAGAAATAATAAAAGTGACGTTTTGTTCAATTAAATTTGATATAACTCAAGATATATGAAAAATAAACTATTTTTGTGAACTCTATAAATACTGTAGAATTGAAAAGATGGAATGTCAAAAACTCTCATTATCAAAGAGTCGTTTTTAGGTTTCGATACTTATAATTGTATCGAAACCTAAAAATTAAAACAACATTAGTGCTTTAGCGATGCCGAATCAGATTATGAAATAAATAAATGACGAAAATTTATTTCCTTAATTGGCAAGGACACGTTGCTAATACAGTGAAAGCTGCTTATGGTGGAGACTTCAAAAACTTATTGAAGATATTGAAACAAATGCAGTGTATGCGTAATGAGTTGCTATAATAAGTTAAATTCATTTATGAGGGTTTCTGTAAAAGGTGTAATGGAGATGTAAACGTTTCTGAAAACATTCAAGTAATTTACACACACACATATATTCTTTTCTTCTTCATTGGACAACAGCCTAGGCCGTCTGTTTACTGCCAGATTTCGAGACAGGAGATATTTTTTTTTACCGGATAGGGTTTTCAGCCCAACGCCATACAGTCATATTAGACAGCAACTTACAGTTTAAAGGGAATTCTGAACCATTACAAACATCCATGGCATAGCAGGGACTCGAACCGTTTCGCACCAAGTGTCAGAATATTAGTCACTCTGCCATTAGGCCCATATATATCGATAATATATTATCAAGTTTTATTTCATGTGCACAAGTTGACCATTCAATCTATGTGAAGTTAAAAAATTGAAACCGACACATAAGGAAGTCTTTATAATGCTATTTCAGCTTTAAAATTCCAGCTAGTTGAAGTTCAAAGTGTGCTAACAAAAATTATTCTATTGCTATTCAAAGCAAAGTCTCCAAGCATATGAGAAATAAATTAATAGTTTAAAAAAAACTAAAAAACACGATTTTAGGGTTAATCAAATTAAAAAGTAAAAAATAATTGTTAACATAAGAATAAAATGACTGACGAGAAAATGAATGTCATTGTTCTAAAAGCGTGGGGTGCTCGATGTCAATCGTTATAATTTTTCACTAGTTTCATTCCGAAATGCAGAGTTAGTTTTAAAATGTCATACAAAGCACCCCACGCTTTTAGAACAGTGACATTCATTTTCTAGTCAATCATTTTATTCTTATGTTAACAATTATTTTTTACTTTTTAATTTGATTAACCCTAAAAGCGTGTTTTTTAGTTTTTTTAAACTATTAATTTATTTTTTACTTTTAGTTTGATTAACTCTAAAAATCGTGTTTTTTAGTTTTTTTAAACTATTAATTTATTTTTACTTTTAGTTTGATTAACTCTAAAAGCGTGTTTTTTAGTGTTTTTAAACTATAATATTTAAATGAGGTGTAATTGTAATTGTGAGTAAAACAAAGGCTAAATGCGAATATGTCGAGCCAGCCAGGATTCGAACAGGGAATCTCCTGATCCGTAGTCAGGCGCGTCATCCATTGTCCCACGTAGGTTTGAATGTCTTTACTGAATACTTCCATTCTATATTGGTTAAATTGCTCTTCATAAGTTAAAATAAAATCTCTAATCCTGGCGATCTTAATCATGATGAGATAATAAACTTATCAAACTATTTTAGTGTCGTCGGTCCTTCATAAGTCTACAACGTTTAAATTAAATCTGATCGCTTAAAATAGGGCAAAAATCGAGCCCACAGAGTCAGTTACAAACAAGCAAACAAACATTCAGGTGAAACTAATATAATAGCGTATTAAAAAGAATCAACTGTTTTCTTTCTGAAAGATGCCTGTAAATGTTTCTTTGCAGCTTAAATAGTGTATATGAGGAGAAACAGATCTCCAGGGGAAAAGTCAGTTGCATACATACATACAAACATACAGGTGAAGCTAATAAAATCGTATTAAAAATGAAGCAGTTTCACTGGAATAGAATATTAAAAACTAGGATTTCATTATGTTATTGTTTTTCCACTGTAAAATTTTACAACCGACGTAGTTTCTAAAAAATTCAGTCTAAAACCATAGATCAGACACAAGCATCGAAACGTTTCAAAGCTTTTCAAGACCTTCAAATGTATCGTCATAAATTTTGAGGGCTTAAAAACGCAAGCCAAAACAATGGGCCATAACCTTCGAGTTTTTCTAAAAGTTGCCAAACAAGCTGAAACGCCGTTTCGATGAAATTTGCGAAGATGAACGTGCGCAAAATTTTCCTTCTTTTGAATGAATGAAATAACTTCCAATTTCAGTTTTTACAGCCAACATCTTTGAAAATTGCAAAATGATTGTCTGATTTAGTGGGTTATAGAATTTGTCTATTTATTTAGAAATGATATATCTATGACACCTGCAAAGAAATTCTAAGCTTTAAGCTCAATTTGCAGGCTTTATAGGCCATTTGTAACGTAATGGCCATTTGTAACGGCCCCCGAACGTAATTTTAATGGGACATGCACAGTAGATTTGTCTACATCGCTTTGCCCATGGTTTCAATGCACTTAGTAGTATAATTTTTTAGGGATTTTCTTCACTTCTGAAAAAAAAAGCTTTTGAAGAACTCTTGGGGTTGATATTTTCCTCTTGTTTATTTCCTTTTTTAACTATTCCCACAAAAAAAATCTCATAGTGCAGCATCAGAGCTGTTTGGCATCCACTGATAAGGCTTTATAAATTAGAATTTCTACTCTTTGGGAAATTTCAACATATTCTCAGCAATATGCGAAGGTGGCGAGTTTTAATGAAAAACTCCCATCGCCATTTGGATACATTTTAACAAAATCATCTTTCCAAAAACGATTAAAATTTTTTTTTTTTTCAATGTGGTTATTTTGAATTGATTTTAGCTCCTGGTTGACTAAAACGAGGTTTAGCGTTTCCATTTACAGAAATATTTTTGAATAAGCTTTTTGACACCGCTATAAGGCACCTTTTGAATAAGTTTTCGAAGTTGAACAAATTGAGTCTTGCCTATTTTGTCCTATACTTACGTAACACTTCATGTTTGGCTTGTATCTAAGAGAAAGATACATTTCTCATCAGTTGTCACTACTTTTAGTCATATGTCTTTTCAAAGAAGCTTGTAGAAGTCTCCTCGTTGGAGAATTTCAACATACTCTCAGCAATATGCGAAGATACCTTGTTTTTGATGAAATATTCCATCACTATTTAGATACATTTTAGTAATATAACTTTAAAAAAAAAAAAAAGGCGTTAAAATTTTTTTTTTAATGTAGTTATTTTTAATTGATTTTAGCTCCTTGTTATCCAAAATGAGGTTTAGTGTTTCCATTTGCAGAAATAATCATGGCACCTTTTGGATGGGCTTTCGAAATTGAAGGAATTAAGACCTGTTTGACCTATCCTTATATATCACTTCAGATTTTTTTGCTTGTATCTAAGAGAAAGAACTATTCTCATCAGTTGTCACTACTTTTAGTCATATGTCTTTTCGAAGAAGCTTGTAGAAGTCTCCTTATTGGAGAATTCTAACATAATCTCAGCAATATGTGAAGGTGCCAAGTTTTGATGGAAAAACTCCAGCACTATTTGGATGCATTTTAACAAAATCATCTTTCAAAAATTAGTTTTAAAAATTTTTTTACTGTGGTATTTTGAATTGATTGTAACTTCTGGTTGCCCAAAACGAGGTTTTATGTTTTCATTTGCAGAAATATCCCACCAGACCATGGCACCTTTTGGATGGGTTTTCGAAGTTGAAGAAATTAAGTCCTGCCTGTTTTGTCCTCTGCTACTTCAGATTTTTGCTTGTATCTAAGAGAAAGATCCAAAGCTTCATCAATTGTCGCTATTTTTCTCCATCTGTCTCTTCGAAGACGGTTGTAGAAGAATCATGAACGCTGCCTTCATATATATATTGTTTTATCACTTGGGGTTTTTTTTTTTTTTTTTTATTTGGTAGTTTATGACTCATTGACTTACATTTGAAGACTTTAGTCATACTTGGATAAACATTAGATAATATTGGGAGATAAACTTTAAAGATCATATTATTAAAGAGCTGCATTAGTTAGTTTTCGTCTCCGACCTTTCAATTCCATCTTTTTCTTCAATTCAAGTTTTGAGTTCCTAATCCTACTGATATGACTCAAATATATTCCTTTTTAATGACTTGTATAACTATACGGCTCCACTGATATTATAAAAAAAAAAAAACGTGAATTTGACTAATTAAAGATTTAGCAAATTTCTTTAAACGCATGATTTTGATTAAAATGAAAGTCACAAAAGTTAATTGACCAATATGTTTGACTATATAAAAATTTACTCTTTAGAACAAAGTATTTAAACTAATGGTGGTAGCTGACAACAAATGTGATATCTAAAATATTTTATTACCAAAAAATATTAGGGTTTAAATAATATTTTACATATTATTTAAACCTTAATATTTTTTTTTGTAAGCGTATAAAATATTATTTAAATGTTTATATTGTAGAGCCAAATCATGTTTCAAGTTCTGATCTTTTTTAAAAAAAAACACCTATTATTTAACTTAATAAAATTGACATGAATAAATAAAATTGACATGATAATCTGGACTACTTGCAAAGCAATAAAACGCCATTATCTGTGCCTTCTCTTGGTTCGTTATAGAGCACAAAAATGAATAAATCTCCAAACAGTCGAGCATAATATTAAGGTTTTGCCTTTTCAGAACTATATTATTAAATTATGATTTAATGCAGATTTTTTTTTCCCCCTCAGTCAGCATTTCAGTAAGCATCGTAAGCGAGGATTATTTATATAGTGAGACTTTAAATGAATGATTGAATTAGTTGACTTTTACCCTATTAGATGGCAGCACGATGAAATGATAAACTGTTAAGAAATGAATACTCAGATATATATAACCAATAACAACATCAATGAATTGAATTAGCTATCATATCGTATTCGTTTATATAAATTTAGAAAATATTGTTTAAAATAAATATATAATTTTACCTCTGTCGTATTGTATTGACTGAACGATTGTTTTTATGCTCTGTTTCAATTTCGTCGCAGGCAAAATTGTTTCCAAATTTTTTTTTTTTTGTTTATATATATTTGTTGATGTTCGTGTCAGAAAGAATTTGTGATCAGATATATAATAAATTCAAAAGGCTTGCACATTTTAATGTATCAATTATTAATTTTATTTTAATGTATTATCCCATTTTAATGTATCATTTTATTCTATCAATTATTTATAACCGTATTTGCGAATGCAAAGCTAAATTTTAAAAATTTAATTTTATTAAATTTATTTTGTAGGTTCTGACTTTGTGGTGTCAACGATTGTTTTACGTAGTTGGGGATTCTATTTTAATTGCATATGCGGAAGGGAGAACATTGCTAACCAAAAGAATTTTTAAGGTTAACTGCCCTACATTTGCGTGTTGTATATGAGAAAACAAAGAAAACTACCCCTACAGTACCTGACTATCAATGCGAGACGCTTTGCATGTGTTGGAACATCGAGTTTCCTTGTTTCTGAAAGCAGTGACTGCATCGGACCCCATTAGCGGATTCGAATATTTGCCTTGCCAACTATGCATGTTACCACTGGACCGTAGATTGAGCCTAGGTTTATTTTCCATTTGAATGCAGGAATTTGCTGATTTTACATAGGCAAGAATGTCTTATTTCCCTCAAATTATAATAATTATTATTCAAATGCAGTGAAATACATCAAATGCCTCGTATACTGCATTATAAAAATGTGTTTTACTTTCAGTGTATATTTTGTACATGTAATTATATAATTAAATAAATAAAAATTTTCTAAAAGATCGTCTGGTGAAAGCAAAGACGATTTTATTTCAATGCGAAAATGAGTTTTTTTAGAGAATAAAATCGTTTGAATTTTATTTTTTCACTAATTTTTTTTTTTTTGGCATTCATTTTGTTCTTAGTACACTAAATTCTAAATTTTATCGGTAACTTGTATATCTTTAGGTGATTATATTTTTTAACTCTTCTTTTTTTTTTTTTTTTTGTGCCCTTGACTATTTTCAATTATTCTAATTGGTTATTTTTTTAAATTTCTTTCATGAGCTAATAATTATCTAATTAAATAATTTTTTCAAAAAGATCGTCTGGTGAAAGACGATTTTATTTCAATAAAATGAGACTTTTTTTAGAAAGAAAATCGTTTGGAATTCTGTAGTTTTTTTTTTATTTTTAAAATGGACGTTATAGGTTTTGTTCTTAAGCTAAATTCGGAATTTTATGGGTAACCTGTATATCGGCCGATCGAATTAAATTTTTTAACATTTTTCGTTATATTTTGTCTTACAACCATAAAATTAATTTCTCACATGTTCACGAGAAACGGACACATTATAAATATATAAAAAAATATATATATATATATTAATAAATATGTTTTATTTAAAATTACAAAAAAAAATTAATCAAAATAATTTGAAATTGACTTTTTAATATTCTACAATTACCTATTAAAAAAAAAATAAAAGTTTCATTGCTCATTCTAAATGTTTTGCAAACTTAAGAAGAATTTTGAAAAACACATCTAAAAATAAAAGGCGATGGTTTTTTGATAAACAAAAATAAAACATTTGGAACACTGAAAAAAAATAATAAGATTCGTAAAATATTTTGAATATCATTTTCTCGATTCAGGCAACATCATTATTTTATTTTATGCCATAACTCAGATCGATCATTATTCAAATCTTTTAATAGATGCATTTCTAAATCTTTATAAAATCTATGTCTTATTTTCAAAAAAGAAAAAAAATTTACACTATCAGGACATCTTGTGTTGCACCATTTTTGAAATGAAGAAGTAAAACAATAAAAAAAAAAAAAAAAAATGGAAGAGAAAAAGGAAAATAAATAAGGAGGGCAAACTTTTTCTTCTCTACCTCACGCCCGAAAAGATCGCCAAGCGACGGCGATAGTCGCGCCAAACTTTGACCTACAACGGCAGTCCAGGTAAATTGTTCGGCAGCACGTTAAACTGAGCTGTGATTGGCTCAGATTGTTCTTACATCACTTTCGTACAGGTAAGTTGTGTTCCCTAGGTTACTGTCGAGCGTTCTTTCAAACGGGTGAGGTGGTCGCATTTTTTCCCTCCAGCTTTGTTGTTGTCGTTCCTGCATAAAATAAGTGCCTTGCTTGGATTGCCACTTTGTTTACGTCCAACTTCGATCTGCTTTTTTTGATAAACAAGTCGAGACTTTTTTTACAAAAGTCCGAATAAACCCAAACTTCTTTGTGGTGGATTTGTTTTGGTTCCGACTTTTTTACCGCCTTTTTAACTGACTAGTGTCTCGTGCGGAGGTTACTTTTCAACACTGTTCACAAAGTTGGTAGTAGAAAGATTTAGCTGTTCGCCTGCGCGTTCGAAACTTGGAACGATTTTGTATTCTGTTTTGGAATATTCGTGGCGTTTGTGGGAAGTTTGAGATTCTTGTACGTGAGGCGTCCGTGCTATGCTGTTGTCACGCTGACGCTCTCGCTTTGTTGTGTGTGTTCCGAAATCGTGGAATTTTGGGGATGGACCGGATCTGGTGAGCGTGCTGGACGCAGGACAGCATGACCACATGCCGGGCGGACGACATGCAGCAGCATAACTTCTACGGGGATCTCGAGGATTACGTGTGTCAGATGGAGAAGCAGCAGGCCCAGAGCGCGGCCGACGCGGACGATGTCTTCGCCCAGCTTGCCCGCAAGGAAAAGGACCTCATCCTGGCCGCAGAGCTGGGCAAGGCCCTACTGGAGAAGAATGAGGAGATCAGCCGTGCCAACGAGCGGCTCACCGAGGAATACTCGCAGCAACTGGAGGTGAGCCCTTAAAATATTTATTTAAAACAATCAACCTTATATTAATAAAAATAATATAGATCTTGTTGAATATTGCATTATATCAGGGGTGGCAATAACCCAAATGATCTTGCTGCAAAATGTTAATTGCAATTATTTTGAAGCATTACAAGTTCGAAGCGATACCGAATAGTGCAAAAAAAATTATCCAACAAAAATTATTGAATAATTATCGAACATATTATCCGCATTTCTTGGAACAATTCTGGCAGTTTTCACAGATGTTCTTGCCTTTTTTATAAATGTTTTTTTTTTTTAAGGTAAAATTGGACCATTTTGTTACAGTAGTGTAATTATGTTTCTTGAGTGCAGAAGAATTGAATTTTCTATTTTTCTTCTTTTTGAAGTTGTAGTTTCTATGGCATTGAATTTGCGCTTGATAATATATTTAGAACTTCTAGATCAGGGATGTCCAACCCAAATGATTTTGTGGGGCCACTTTGAAATGCATCCTAACTCCGTGGGCCGCATTTAAAATTATATATCCCCCTATTAGATTTAGACCTACTATAGATATGTTTTGGAGGAAAAATTGAAACGTAATGAGTTATTTTTGTTGTGTTTACTATTATTATATTATCTATGTTTACTTGTAATAATAATAATAATGATAATAAACGCACATTGTAAAGAAATATATAATAAGTAATTTTTTAATTTATTATAGGAATATAATTTAATTATTCTGTGAACTCATAAATGAAACATGCAATATCTGTCATATATTCGCAAGAATATTATTTTAAAATCAAAGTTAATATTTTTCTCATAATTTTGGCAGTTAGCTTTTGAATATAGGGATGCACACATAATGTATGTTTTAATACATTGGTTTTCACTACTTTGACTATTATAAAATAAATATATTTTGTAAAAGTGTGATAAACCTCACGGGCCAAAAAATTTGTTCAAGGCGGGCTACGGGTTGGCCACCCCTTGCATTATATGTTAAAAAAGAAAAATTAATCTCAAAAATATTCAGTTATTAATTTTTACAATGAGTAATCACACTGAGATTTTGTGTTGGGTAGGTATATATAAAACCACATATGTGACAAATTAGAACGTTGATTTAAAGGAATACTTTTTTAAATATCTTTTTGTAATTTTGTTTTTTGAAGTGAGTTTCAGCAATTGCTGCCCCGTTATTAAGCTAACTACATTAGTGATTTTTTTTTTTTCGTGTGTAAATATAAACATGGACTAATTCCATTTAACATACCGCTAGAACGATAAACAATACATCTTTTGCAATCAGGCTGGAACGAAATGCTTGTAGATGCAGGAAAGTCGAAAACATCTGTAGACAACCTAATTTTTTTAAAACTTTTTTTATATAATTAAGAAATATCTATTTATCTATTTATTTTATTATTTAATTTGCTTTCTTATTCTTGTCTTAATTTGCTTTCTATTTATTTTATTATTTAATGCGCTTTTTAATTTTGTAACTTATTTACTCTAAAACTTACGACCCATTAAGTTCAGTAAATCCTTTCTGGGATTAACATGTTATAGCAATGAGCTGTGCGCCGATTAATTCTGGTAAATCTAGAACAGGATTAATCTGACTGTTCTTTAAATGTCTCATATGACATCTGCTTTATCAGATTATTGATTGTTTTGTTGATTCTTATGTATCACTTAGTTTTAAAAAACATAAGGAAGCATCTTGGCACTTTGATTAATCCTTTCCAAAAATAAGATCCTAACTGAGTTAAATATCCTCTAAAGTCTCACCTTTGTATACGTAATTCACAAACAAACAATTTTACAAACTACTTGTGAAATGGTTATTTCTGGAAATTAATAATTAATATGAAAATAAAAACAAAATCAGTAAATGACATATTAGTGTACATCAGTTAACTTTTAAAAAAGTTATTTTAATTGAATGCAAATGGGATTTGATAGTTCATAACAATGCAATTAAGTTTACTATGCATTGATACGATATTAATTACTAAAATAACATGCTTATTTAAATAAAATATTATATTATTCATATAATATAATATTCCTGATATTATATTATTCCATCTGATGTGCTATCAATAATCTTCAATTATCAATGCTTAATATAAATTATAATAATATTGACAAAATACAACAGAATTTTATTGTTTCTTTTAGTATCGTAAATGTTCATTAAAAAATTTTACTTGTTGAACTACGTAGTTTTTCATCAAAGTTGATAACTAATAAAAAAAGAATAATATATAAAATATAATCAATAATGATAAAAATATGACTGTAAACTGTTGTTATTGAACTGTATAGTTAATTATTTAAACAAAAAACGATTTTGGATATAATTATTTCATATTTAACAAATATGTATCATTTGTTCAAAATGTATTTACCCTACATTTTCTTCTGAAAAACAAACTCTTTCTTTGTCAACAATGTGTTAATTACAAAAATGACGAATTAAATTTGTATCTATAAGCACTTGTGGCATTTCCACTTTTAAAATAATTTATTAATATTATAAAACTCAGTCTGGTAATAATGCATTTTATTATTAAATTTCATGATGTGAATCATTAATATTATGATAATCTTGTTAATATTTATATCCCCACTGCGTTGTTCATTTTTAATATCACTAGTTTATTTATTTACTTTAAAAGGAATTTTTTGATCATCGTTTTCAGTGAAAATTTCTGAAAATTGAAGTATAAGAGCAGTATTTTATTAAAAAAAAAGCCGTTGGTTCATCAGGAAAATGAGTTCTATTTCATTTTTTTCTTAGAGTTATTTAATTAAAATGTATAATTTAATTTCGATAGCAAATTTTATCAATTATTCTACTATCAATCACAATTTGTTAATACAATTCCTTTACCGTCTCAATTTTTTGTTAAAATAAAAATTTGTTGTTTCGGTTTATTTAAAAAAGTGTGATTATTCCTTCTGAATAAAGACGTCAGATGTCTATAATGAAGCCTTTTCAAATGATAAGGAAAAAAAAATATTTAGTCTAAAGAAAATCCTGTTTTGTACAAGGTTAGGGTGATTATCAAGGACACAAAAGCATACATCCTCTTTTCTTTCTTTGTTATCCGATAGATCTTTTTTAGTTCTTCAACAACTCAGTGATTAGAGCTCGGTGCCACAGGATTCGTTTTGAGTCCATGGATGTGTGTAGTGGTTTTGGAATTCACTTTAAGTCGTAGGTCCCGGTCTAATAGGATTGTAGGGCTGACAACCCTACCTCGTAAAAAGTCAATGTCACGGAGACAAGTCAGTCTTGTACCTACAAGTGCTTCATCACAACAGAAGCTCCCTCTCCCATCCATGAGACCACATGGTTTTCTAGATGTTGCTGTCTAACAAGTGGGATGGCCGTTGCTACCACAGGTTTCAGGTTCGAATCCTGACGATGGCATGGATATTTGTTAATGATTCGGAGTGTCGACTCCGGCTCGACGGATATACTAGGGGCCTGATGGCCGAGTGGCTAGCGCTCTGACTCTTTGTACCACAGGTTTCCGGTTCGAGTCCCGGCGATGCCATGGATGTTTGTAGTGGTTCGTAATCCACTTTAAGCCGTAGGTCTCGATCTCATATGACTGTAGAGCGTCACATAGTCCGGTCAGACTTCTCGCAGACATCATTCCCAAACTGTAAAGGGACAACTCGGTTCTAGACACAATGATGTGGTATGGTGTAGTAGTATTAATGGTTCGGAATCCACATTAAACTGTAGAACCGCTCTAATTAGCCCAAAGTGTGCACAAAATGACCGTAGAGTGACAAACCAAACACAACCAGACCAAACTACCTAGAGGGATAAGAAACAACAGAACTTCAAAAATCTTAATTTTTTTCCCCTAAATTTTATAAATTTATTAAAATGTTTGTCTAATTTTTATATATTTTTAAATCCATTTATAAGTTAACATAAAAGAGTTATTAATTGTGAACATAATTCATGAGTTATAAAATTAATTATATGAAATCTATTTTAGTTGTAGTTTTTAAATTATTTTTTTTTAATTTTCAGCACATGAGAAATGGCTAGTGGGATAAAAAAAAATTTCTTCTGTTGAAAATTTTACAAATTTCGATTTTTTTTTCCTGCGAAAAAAATTACGATAAATGATTTGAAATTACTTCTGCGTGAAATGTAGTCACTGATACTTTGTTGAGTAGTTGAAGAAAGCTCAAAGGGGAATTACTTTGTGGAAAATGGTTATTTGCAATATTAAATAGAGCATGAAAAAAAAAAAGTAAACTTTTAGGAATTACTTCAGGTGAATTCTAGCAATTCCATTCCTTTCGTATTATGTCATCCGGAAAAAAATATGACTTCAAATAAAAAAAATCATTTAGTGAACTTATATTGAACAATGGTATTGCTGATAACTTTTATTACTTATATATTAACATTTGTTTACATAAATAAATAAACAATAAAGATTATTGTAAATAACAAATGAAGCAATTGAATTGACTTTATATTTAGAGGTTGAATGAGTGTAAAAATTTTATTAACAAAATAACGAAAAAATTGCCGAAAGCTGTATCGCTCGGATAACTTGGATCTCTATAACTTAACATGGCCAAGTGACTAGCGCTCTGGCCTTTTTACCACAGGCTTCAGGTTCGAATCCAGGCGGTGGCACGGACGTTTCTGAGTGCCTTGTAATCCACTTTTAAACTGTAGGTCCCGGTCTAACTAGAGGACCGAAGAACGATAAACTAAATCAAACTATAACTTAACTGTATAGCTTGGATTAGCTCTATAAGTTGGATAGTATGCAATATAAAATATTAAAGTTTTCTGTAACATTTAATATTAAACTGAAAATTAAGGCAAAAAAATAGTGTTTTATGAAATAGTATTTAATAATTTTTATTTATGGAAAGTAAATATTTCTATTTATTTATCGGCAATTATTAAAATAAAACTTTCCATTTTGGGGGCCTGATAGTCAATTGGCTAACGCTCTGGACTTTGGTACCACAGACCATGTTCGAAACTTGGCAGTGGCATGGATGTATTGTTAGTGATTCGGAATCTTCATTAAACTGTAATCTCTCTCTAATTAGCCTAAAGTTGGCAAACAATGGCCATAGAGCGACAAACCAAATCTTCATTTTTCGCAACAGCTCCATGATGGGCCAAGGCCGTCTGCCAACTGGCTGATTTCAAAAACAATAGATGTTTTCCTTTTTTTTACGGGGTAGGATTGTCAACTTTACTTCCAACGTTCTTACATATATCATATTAGACCGAGACCTATGGTTTAAAGTGGATTCCGAACCACTAGAAACATCCATGGCACCGCCGGTATTCGAACCCAAAACCTGTGAGACAGCCAGAACGCTCAGCCATCTTTATTTTTGAAAAATTTCTCATTTTTATTTTGAGTTTCGCAATTCTTTTTAGTAGTTTTTATCCCATTATTTTCCAGTAGAAAGGTTTTATTTGTGAGAATGAATTTTATTTATTATTAAATTTGAATTCATAAAAGATTGAATTCACTGTGTTCGCATTACATTTATTCGAACCACACAAAAGTAAAAAAAAAAGAAAAGAATGGGGATATCAGAAACCCACTCCAGTTTCCAAAGTATTCAGTCCATTTTATTTTTCAAGCGTTAAATCTAGCTCCTCGTTCTGATTTGATTCCGCAAATTCCTCCGTCTGTTTCCAATAACACTCGGAACTCGTCTAGTTCACAGGAAAAAGAGACTCGGTTTTCACGCAGATCTAACGACATCTTGGATTTTTCCCATTTTCTTAGATAGGAACATAAATCTCTTTAAATAATTCTTATATTTAGAGAAAAGGAAGTCTTAAATTATATTTGAATAAGAATAGTTTACAGTTATTATTGATTTTAAATAATAACAGTAATTAATTATTTTTTTCTAATTTTCCATTTCATTATTTAACCTTTAACGGAATAAACCTTGTATATTTTCGATACGTATCTTGTATTTTTTTTTAATTTTCGGAACACAACGAGTTATTTCATCTGTGTGAAATTTTTTTTTCAATTGTGGACTAAAACGATTATTTTTAGGCTATCTTGTATTATTCTAAAACAAACACAATTTCTAAAAACACGAGTTTCTTGGAATAACCGAATTTTAATTTTTGGAACATCACGAGTTATTTGTACGGAAATTATTTTTTAGGAAATATTCTGGATTAAAACGATAATTTTAAGCCATCTTGTATTATCCTAAAACAAACACAAGTTTCGGAATAACCCGAGTATATACGCATCTTGTATTTTTTTTTAATTCTTGGAACACCACGAGTCATTTGTAGGAAATTATTTTTATTTTTTAATTTTAGTTTCATCTTGACCTAAAACAAACACAAGGTTTATTTTAAGCCATCTTGTATTATTTTAAACCATTTTGTAAACACAATTTCAAACACAATTTCTGAGAATAACACATCTTATAATTTTTTTTTTTTTTTTTTTTTTTTGAGCTTCACCACGAGTCAACAAAAATAAATTCACGAGTTTATATACGCATCTTGTTTTTCTTGTTTTTAGAACACCACGAGTTATTAGTACAAAAATTATTTTTTAATTCTGGATTAAAACGATTATTTTAAACCATCTTGTATTATTCTAAAACAAACACAATTTCTCTCGTGATGTCGTGTTTGCGGCAACAGTCATTCTGTCATGATTTCATGTTGCTTTACAGACGGTTGATACAATGTCTTTCAATAACCAAAAGATTAACGAGGAAGTAATTTGCTTTGCGTTATTTTTATTTACAAAATGAACAAATGTGAAGATATTTTTATTATTAATAGTAGCGGCGGTTAAATTAATATTTGGATTTCTATAATAAAAAATTAATAGAATAAGTAAAAAATTTGGGGCCCTGATGGCCAAGTGACTAGCTTTCTGGCCCTCGGTGCCACAGATTTCGAGTTTGAGTCCCGATGGTGCCATGGATATTTGCAGTGGAATCCACTTTAAACTGTAGGTCTCGGTCTAATATGACTGTAGAGCGTCGGGCTGACAATTCTTCCCCATAAAAAGAATGATGACCAATTGACCAGCACTCTGCTTTTCGATGCCACAGGTTTCGGGTTCGAGTCCCGGCGTTGCCATGGAGAGTTGTAGTGGTTCGTAGTATTCTTTAAATGTAGGACCCGGTCTAATACGAGCGTCTGGCTGACAACTCTACTCCCTAAAAAAAACATCTCCTGCCACGAAATCTGCTGGCAGGCAGACGGCCTTGGCCCACCATGGGGCTATTGCGTCTTAGTAGAACTTAAGAATGTATTAATCATAATTCTAATAATGCATATTTTTAATTTTCGCAAAAACAAAATTGTAATGCAATGTAAATTATAAACTAATTTATTATGAGGTTAATTGTTAGCATAAAGTAATAGTTATTATACTAATATTAAAATTTATGAGCTCAATATTCTAAAAGCTATAAAAATGAGGAGCAAAAGAGATAGCAAGTCTTATCGTATATAGGTTGAGATGATATATGTTCTTACAATAGATAACTTTTTAAAAAATCAAACTGAAGTTGTGATTTTTCGTATCACAAAACTCTTCACGAAATTGTAACTTAAATCTGGCTTGGTGATAAGGTAGCAATGAGATACAAGATAACAACAAAGGTGCGAAAATTATTTTGATTTAATAGAAATTTATATTAAAAAAATTTTATAACGAGTTTGGCACTTGAATTGAATAAAGCAAGATGTTACGGCTAATTTTTTTTTTTTTTTTCCATTTTCAATGATTAATTCAATGATTTTTTTCAATTTTAATTTTTTTATTAAATTTTTCAACGATTTATTTTCATTGGTTTAATTTTTGAATGATTATTATTTTGGCTTTAATATAATTTATAATTAAAAAAAAAAATCTTTGACGAATTTGGTGTTTTAATTGAATAAAGTGAAAAGTTACTGCTAATTTTTTTTCATTTTTAATGATTATTATTTAATTTTACTTTTATGAAAATTATTAATAAAGCACTTTTTCCAAATCAAGCGATATATATTTTTAGAACAATCACTTAACGTCATATTTAAATTTGCATATGTTTATCGACTACATAGGAAAATTTATTAAACATTAGGATTTAAAAATTCAATAACAATACAATACTTTTTAATTATAACTACAGACAAATAAAAATTCAACGAGTATTATTGGAAGAATAAAATATAAAAACCCGATGATATTGCTTCAAAGTAAACCTTAGTATGGATTCCTTATTTTTGTACAAGAGAGGTTCTATACGGAAGTAAAAAATGGACGATGTTTACGGACATTTATGTGTAAAAGCATGAAAGTGGCTAGTGGATGCCGGTTGAATCCCAGAAGGTAGGAGACATAAAATGCTTATTTGTTCTCGCGATATTTTGTTGTTGACATGGAATCGTCATGGCAACCGAAACATTTGACGTCTCCTGTAATAAAAACCGCCAAGTTTATATGGGCTCCATGTTACTTTACTTTTTTATGTGCCAAATCTTTTTTATGCAATGCCCGATTTTTTCCTATACCGAAGATACAGTAGCAAATCGGTATTATTTTATGGCATATACATTTTAAGAAATAGTGAAAATGAGAGAGAAATTAAAATAAATCAAAGCGCAAAATTCGATCTTTTATTAATATGATACACTTTTGCCACAGAAATTTGCTAGGTCAAAATTACTATTTCGGGAAAGATAATTTAAAGTATTTATTCAAAAAATTTACTTTTATCATTCATGAATTTCAACTTATGAAATATGCATTTTCTAAAGAAAATATTTGTTGGATAATAAATCCGGGTCAATAAAATATTCACGACATTAAAAATAAACTTCACCAAGCCTACGAAGCCTTATGCGAATATTTGAGATTTTAGAAATTATTTCAGAGTAACTATTTCACATTTCATTTTTTTTTTTTTTTTTTGTCTATTTTAATTCATTTACTTTTTTAAAAACTTTTTATTGAGTATTATTGGATTAATATTCATAGAAGGTGTGTTTTATAATCGTTCTTTTTCTTCATTGGCACAACAGTCCCAAAGTGGGCCAAGGCCGTCCGGCTTCTGACAGATTTATAACAATAGTATGCTACCAAAAATTATTAACTAATTGACTTTTTACAACTTTTAATGCTATATGTGTAGTCCTACAAATGTCCATCCACCTGATTTCAACTTTGTTTTATACTTGCCTCAATTAGTCGTAGATTTTTGATTAAATTTAATCATAACTAAAAAAAAATTTTAAAAAAAAAAAGCATTTAAATCACCAATATTACGCCAGATAAAACGTCTTGCTAAGCTGTTACTTTTAAGTATCCTATTACTTCAATATAAATTCTCCAATAAAGAATACCAAAGTAATAACTTCCTTACATGGCAAAAACCTGAAATGTATGAACATATCTCACGATCTAATTTGCAAAAAAAATCAATCATTAACGTCATAGTCTCTGTTGCCATTGTCAGAAAAATCAATCATTAACGTCATAGTCTCTGTTGCCATTGTCAGAAAAATTAGTCATTAACGTCATAGTCTCTGTTGCCATTGACAGAAAAATCAATCATTAACGTCATAATTTGTGTTTCCATTGACATTTCATATGTAAATTCAGTAATATTTTTGCTTATAAAAAATTGACATGTCTATTTAATCTATCACTATTGTCTATTCTTATGCTAAAAATTCATCTGTCACGAATTACTAAAATATCAAATAATAGTTTTACTCTATTCTGCAAATGGTAGAAAAAGAAAGATGCGCATAAATAAAACCCCAGAATCTGATGCCCTAGTTATGTCATCAATATCACCGTTAACATTTACTTTTTCATCTACATGCAAGTTTTCGAGGATCGTAGTTTTTGAATAGTCTTCTGATCATTTCATTGACTCCCTAGTGGGTTAATGGTTCCAAAGAATGAATATCAACAGATTCCCTGTCCTGTTTGTAACAGTATATTCCTAAACTATAGTAATTTTAAGTATACACGATAAATGATAATATGTGAAAGTAACGCCAAATTATTAACGCTAATTTATGAGCAGTTATACGATAACTGCTCATATGCTTATTTAATTGAGAATGCTAAATTTGAAGATTTAAAGAGTCTTCAACATTGTAACAGTAGTATGCAACGATTCAAAAAAAAAAATATTATGAAGAATGCTTTAAGGTATTGTTTGTAACATCATATTCTAAACTACAGTCATTTAAATATACACAATATATTGTAATATTTTGTATACCAATGCACTGGCAGTAGCTCTAAATTTTGCATCGTATATAACTGCACATATGTTTATTTAAATTAGAACGCTAAAATGTTTATTTAAGTGTTACGAAGAATGCTTTAAGTTATTGTTTGTAACAGTATATTCCTAAACTATAGTAATTTTAAATATTAAACTATTTTTGTACAATAAAAATTTAAAAATAAGCTATTGTGTAATTCTAAACTAGTAATTTTTAGATATACACAATAAATTCTTAAATTGAATGAATAGGATATTATATGTATACCATAGCATTGACACTATAGCTAAATTTTACATTGTATAACTGCGCATATGTTTATTTAACTGCGAACGCTTAATTTGAGATTTAAAGCTCGGAGTTTCCTACATTATAACAATATGCAAAAATTCAAAAGAGAAAAATATTACCAAAAGGGCCTCAAGGTATTTGAGTCTTTTTATTGAAATGGTAGAAATCAATTTAAAAAAAAAAAAAAAGGATCCTATTTTTGTATCTTCAAATGAGATATCTTATTTTATTGACTGTTCCCAAAACTGCCCGCAGTGTGTGTCCCCTGGCGCGTCGGTCGTTAACTACCCACCCTCTTATCTTTCTTTTTTTTCCCCCAGTCGCGCGTTTTTCCCATCAGCAGCAGCAGCTCATGTGTGCTCTCTTTGCTCTAATTGCACTGCAAAAATGCAACGAGACGTTTCTCTTCGGGTCTGTGGCACGCCTGAGAACGGATTCCCCTAGCTAACATTTTTTCTTTTTTTTTTTTTTTTTTCGTCTCCAAACATATCCAAATGTATTCATAGCGCGTTTATGGAATTACAGCCATGGTAATATCGCTCTTTTCTTTTTTTGGCTCCACTCGTGGCCCAGTGATGGTGCTAGCTGGCTGAATCGACTCGAAGGTTCAAGAAGAATCGTTCGACGAATATATAATCGACTTGAAGATTTTGACAATGCGTCTCGCATCGATTATCGTACTGCTGGTGACAACTTATTTATTAGGTGAATTTCCTCTGCTAGGTCTGAAGGCCGGGCGACTAACACCCTGGCTCTCGGTGCCACAGGTATCGAGTCCCGGTGGTGCCTTTGAATGTTTGTAGTGGTTCAGAATCTCTTTAAGCCCTAGGTCCCGGTCTAATATGACTGTTCCGCGTAGAGCTGACTATCCTATCCCTGTCTTCTCTCGAAATCTGCCAGTATGCAGATGGTCTTGGCCCACCATGAGCCTGTTGAGTCAATGACGAAGAAGAATTAACTAACTCCCCTGCATTACAGCGATCTGGCTAGCGCTCTGGCCATTGGTACCACAAGCTTCAGGTTCGAATCCTGGCGGTGGCATGGGTGTTTGTAGGTCCCGGTCTCATATGACTATAGAGCGTCACAGAGCCCAATCAGACTTCTCACCCACATCCTTCCCAAATTGTAAAGGGGCAACTTAGCTCTAGACGTGATGTGGTCGGGTGTAGTAATAGTAGTGGTTCGAATCCACTTTAAACCGTAGGTCTCGGTCTAATATGACTGTAGAGCGTCGCTGAGCTTAGTTAGACTTCTACCTACGGGTGCTCCATCACAACAGAAGCTACCCCAAGTGGGATAAGAAACAACATGTTTTAAAATTTTCAAAAAGCAGATTCAAATTCTGGAAGAGAAATTAAAAAAAAGACAAAAATTAAAAATGTCGTTGATGGCATTGATTTTCCTTACCCACATTAAAAATGAAAAAAAGGTGATGTGCATTAACTTACTGAATCTGCCTTGTTGTCTGCACTATTGGCATATTACTTTTTTTAGCAGATAGTCTGTACGGTAAAGCAGTTACTACTGTGTCCACTGACAGTTCAGAAATCCACTTTAAACCGTATGTTCTGGTCTAATATGGCTGTAGAGACTGCGTAGAGCTAACAACCCTACCCCGTAAAAGGCATCGTCACGAAGCCAAGTTCGACTTCTACCTACGGATTCTCCATCACAAAAGAAGTTTCCCCTCCCAAGGAATCCAACGTAATTGTTCCTGCCTTAAACGTGGGAACTTTTAATTTGTAGGATTTTTAACTGAATTCAGAGCCCTAGTTTACTAACTCCTAAGCTTCTGTGCGGCCTGATGGCCAATTGGCTGGCGCTCTGGCCTTTGCTTCAAATTTGCTTTCACAAGCTTCAAATTTGAATTTTGGCAGTGGTATACGTTCGTTTGTCGTTCTACGGTCATTTTCTACACACTTTAGATTAATTAGACTGAAACCTGCAGTTTAACGTGGATTCCGAACCACTCCAAACATTCATGTCGTAGCCAGGATTGGAGCCTGAAACCTGTGATACCAAGGGCCAGAGCGCTAGCCAACTGGCCATTAGGTCGCGGCGGTATAATGGATGTCTGTAGTGGTTTGGAATCCACGTTAAACTGTAGGTCCCAGTCTAATTAGCCTAATGTGTGTACAAAACGACCATAGAGGGACAAACAAAACAAATCCTTTTTTTCCTGCTATATTTCCTTATATGCATATATTCTAGTTAGGAAATTATTACTTTATATATGCATATTGCTCTGGTTTGTAATTGAAATGGAGATAAATGATCTTAATATATTTACTGAATTCAAAAACAAGAATCAATTTTCCGTTTAAAAACAACGATAAACATTAACTAATAAATAGAGTTTTAAGTCTTAAAAGGAAAAAAATTTTTTAAAAAAGCAAAAACTGTGATATTTATCACAAGTAGTAAACTGATTAACCTAAATAATGATATAAAAAATGAATTAATTATATTTTATAAAAGGTGCCTATTCGGTGCAACATTTAATCTGGAGACCGAGATGTACTCAGTTAGGAACGAGGAGGAAGCTCCTCTTTCTCGATTTCCGGAAAAAACAGCATGTAAACACACTTAATTAAGCACGGCGATATAAATAGCTAAATGCTATATCCGTATTCGTTTATTTTGTAGATAATTACTTATGTCGATTTGCAATGGGAATGCTCTCCAACGTGTCAAAATCGTTCTCTTGGCTACTAATCAATTGATTTGAATCCGAAAAGTAATTAACCTTGGACACGAACGGTTTATTGTACCACAATGACTGCGTAGTCTATGCGCCAATGCCTTTTACACCTTATGTATCAAATTTTACCGATATTCCTGTGTTGTGAAATGATACGTAATGTTAAAAAAAGTAATAATAATAAACATTACGTTAAAATGTATTTCATTTGATTTAATTCATTCAAGTGCATTAAAAATCTAAATTGCAATAAATTTGCAGCATTTTGAATTCGAAACGAGAACGAATAGTTCAAAAATATAAAAAAAATTATTCAACAATAAAAATTATTTAACTGTTATCGAACAAATTATCCGCATTTCTTGAACAATTATGACAGTTTTCACATATATTTTTTTTATATAAATGTTTTTTTGGTAGAATTGGAGCATTCTGTGGGAGTTACATTAGTGTAATTAGGATTCTTGCATCAGCACGAGTTACATTGTCTATTTTTTTCTTTTTGATAGTTCTTCTGAAGTTGTACCTTCTTTTTCCTTGAAATGACACTTGATATTATTTTTAGAACTTCTAGATAGTGATGGAATCAAACTTCTCTGCTGTAGCTGTAGTTTCATGAGAGAGAAAGATAAAATTTGAAATTGAATGAAAAGTGCCAACAACAACAACAAAAAAAAAAAAAAAAAAAAAAAAAAAAAAGGCAACACTTAACTTTAAACGCCTTTTCAGCACTGATGAAAATTTAGAAAGAGAGTAATTAAATTGAAAGTTTTAATGTAGTGATTCTTTTTGGAATTCTTCGCTACATTTTTAGTGAATGGCATACTCAGTGCCTCGTCTGTATTCCTAAAAGTCAACTTGAGGTATTCAACTTCTGAGGTCAATTCGGTTCATTCAGTAAGCTAAAAAGCCGAACCAAAAGTTTCCGTAATTATGCCAGGAATGTGATAATATTATTCGTGGTTTCATTAATAAAATTTTTAGTGTTTGTTTCCAAGATTTCGTCAAACTTTTTAATCGTGCCTTTCTAATAACTCGTCCATCTTTCATGGCTAGCTTGTTTCTTTTATGATATAAAAGCACGATTGTGAACTAAAACATGCTGCAAAAATTATTTGGAGCGAAAACACCTGTTTTTGGCGATTAAAACTCGAGCCAGAAAATTTTTTTGAAAATCTGCCGCCATCTTTCTTAACATAGGATACAGTAACGTGAAAACAAACCCTTTAGAGAGAAGTAGATCACGACCAACAAACAAATCTCTTAATACTCGAGGTTTCATTAATAAATTTTTGTAACAATTTTTTAATTTTTTTCTCGTTGAACACATTTAATTTTGTTCAGAAGATTTCGCCAAATTTTTTTATCGTGCCTTTATAATTATAAATCGTCTATCTTGCTTGGCTGTGTCTTTTGAAATAATTGTGCGAATGTGAACTAAAGCATGTTTCATAAATTAACCTATCTTTAATGGAAAAACACCAGTTTTTGGCGAATAAAACTCAAATCAGAAAATTAGAAATAAAAATTCTGGCGCCATCTTTCCACTATTATTCTGGTGCCATCTTTTGCATTATTACCAACACAAAAATTATTTCACAACATCTTTATTTATGGTTTCATTAACAAAGTGTTTGGCAATTATTTCCAAGATTTCGTCACATTTTCTATCGTGCCTTTCTAATAATAACTCATCTGTCTTTCATGGCTAGCTTGGCTCTTTTTGAGATAAAAGTACGATTGGGAACTAAAGCATGTTTCAGAAATTAATCTATTTGGATGGAAGACACCAGATTTTGGCGAATAAAACTAAAGCCAGAAATATTTTTTTTTAAAATTCTGCCGCCATCTTTTTTAACAGAGGATAAAGTAACGTTGAAAACAAACCCTCCAGAGAGAAGTAGATCACGACCAACAAACAAATCTCTTAATACTCATGTTTTCATTAATAAAAGTTTTAGCATTTGTCCCAAGATTTAGCTAAATTTTTTACCGTGTAATAATAACTCATTTATCTTTAATGGCTAGCTTGTTTCTTTTTTTTGAGGAAAATACGATTGTGAATTAAAGCGCATGTTTCAGAAAATAATCTAATTGGATCGGGAATTCCAATTTTTGGCTAATAAACTTGAGTCAAAAAATTTTTAAAAATTCTGGCGCCATCTTTCCACTATTATTCTGGTGCCATCTTTTGTGCTATTAACAACACAATATTTTACAACATTATCCATGGTTTCATTGATAAAGTTTTTAGTATTTGTTTCCAAGATTTCGCCAAATTTTTTTATCGTGCCTTTTTAATAATAACTCTGCTATCTTTCATGGCTAGCTTGTCTCCTTTTGAGATAAAAGTACGATTGTGAACTAAAGCATGTTCCAGAAATTAATGGATGGAAAGCACTAGTTTGTGGATACGGATGGAAGGCGAATAAAACTCGAGCCAGGAATTTTTTTTTTAATTCTGGCGCCATCTTTCCTCAGAGGTAACCTGAAAACAAACCTCCAGAGAGTAGTAGGTTACTACCAACAAACAAATCTCTTAACACTCTGATTTCATTAATAAAGTTTTTAAAATTTGTTCGCAAGATTGCACCAAATTTTTTATCGTGCCTTTCTAATAATAACATGTCTATCTTTCATGGCTAGTTTGTTTCTTTTTGAGATAAAAGTACTATTGTGAACAAAAGCATATTTCAGAAATTAACCTATTTGGATGGAAGACATCAGTTTTTTATGAATAAAACTGAAGCCAAAAAAAGTATTTTTTTTAAATTCTGGCGCCATCTTTTTGCACTATTAACAACACAAAAACTATTTCACAATATATGTTTTTCGGGGTTTCATTAATAAAGTGTTTGGTATTTGTTATAATTTCGCCAAATTTTTATCATGCCTTTCTAATAATAACTTGTATAACTTACGTGGCTAGCTTGGCTGTTTTGAGATAAAAGTACGATTTTTCAGAAATTAAGCTATTTGGATGGAAAACAACAGTCTTTGGCGAATGAAACTCAAGCCAGAAAAAGTTTTCAAAACATTCCGGCGCCATCTTTTGCACTATTAACAACACAAAAATTATTTCGCAACATTTTTATTCATGGTTTCATTAATCAAGTGTTAGTATTATTTCCTAAGATTTCGATAGATTCTTTATCGTTTCTTTCTAATAATAACTCGTCTATCTCTCATGGCTATCCTGATAAAAATATGATTGTGAACTAAAGCATCTTTTAAAAATTAACTTATTTGGATTGGAAATATCAATTTTTGGCGAATAAAACTGAAGCCAAAATTTTTTAAAAACAATTCTGCCGCCATCTTTCTAGACAGAGGATATACAGTAAGGTGAAAACAAACCCTCCAGACAGAAGTAGATCACGACTAACAAACAAATCGCTTTAATGCTCGAAAGTTGTTTTGGGAGCCGAGAGAATTTCTCGTGTTCCGTTCTGCTCTGCTGTGCTCGAACCCACCCTGCAGAAACGGTTCGATTCTCTCGCATTCGTTTGCGCACTTTTTGCGTATTTTTCTTGGCGAATTTCTTCAAATCCGTTGCAAATACATATTCAAAATTCTGATAAAATAGAAACAACAACATTTTCTTTTTATCTGTGCAGAAATGTTTCAGACATAAATGCCATAAAAATAAAATCTTAATGTAGTTTTTATGGGCACATATTTTTTTTTTTATTTTATTTGGCCTGACCTAGTCAATATTTTATGTCGATCACACGTACTGTATTCTGATTAAATAAAAGAGTGTTTGATTTTCGAGGAAGAGTTTGCAGAAACTCATTCGTTTCCCGATTCGGAACTATTTAATCGTTTAACGGATCAGCCCGAGTATACTCGTTTCTCACCTTTCCGAACTCCACGAGTTAATAAGTGTGAAAAATTAATTTATCTTGAATTAATGAGAGTATTTTGGACTTTATTTGTAACACTCAAGAGTTCCAACCATGAGTTAACTCGTGATATCATTTATTGGAAAAAGTCGTTCGATCCCGATGTCATGTGGTACAAATGCTTAACACAACAAGTCCTCCAATACCAAAAAATCGGCGAGGAGTTGCATTTTATTAATTACTTATGATTACTGACGTTTATTTTTTGTGTTTTTTTTTTAATGACTTAGAGTAAAATCTTTTTTATTTTTTATTTTTATATGTCAAAAAAATAAATGTAAATCCAGAACAAAAGTAATCCTCATTACGTTTCTCGACAATGAAAGTGTGGTGCACCGTGAATTTGTACCATCTGGACAAACTTTTTAGTGGCCCTTTGCACGTGTAAGTGTTAAAAAGACTGAGGGAGGCAATACGAATAAAACGTCCAACCAAATGGCAAGGAGGATAGTCACTGCATCATTACAATGCTTCTTCCCAAACATCCGCGTCCTGGTGGCCAATTGGCTAATGCTCCGACCTTTGGTACCACGGCTTCAGGTTCGAATCCTGGTGGTGGCATGGATCTTTATTAGTGGTTAGGAATCCATGTTAACCAGTAGGTTCCGGTCTAATTAAGACTAAAGTGAGCAAAATGTGATCGTAGAGCGACAAACCAACCCCATACATAGATTGTTGTACAGACATGGCTTGCAGAAAAGGACATTATACTCCTACACCAGCTCCCTACTCACCAGATTTAGCACCATCGGATTTTTAGCTTTTCTCCAAGATCAAAATGGTCCTCAACGGATACAGATATTTCGCATATTCCCTATTTCATACAGATATTTCACACGACATCCTCCAGTAACAACTTTTGCTGTCACAGACTTCATGTTCGAATCCTAGCGGTAGCACGAATGTTTGTTAGTGATTCGGAATCCACATTAAACAGTAGATCCGGTCTAATTAGCCTAAAGTGTGCAAAAAACGACAGTAGAGCGACGAACTAAACCAAACTTCCAATACCCAAAAATTGACGAGAATAACTTTGTTACCACAGACTTCAGGTTCGAATTCTGAAGGTGGCATGGATGTTTGTGAGTGGTTAATAATCCACGTTAAACTATAGATCCCGATCTAATTAGCCTAAAGTGCTAAAAAATAAACCTCAGAGCGACGAATCAAATCAAACTTAAAATACCAAAAAAATCGGCGAGGAGTTGCATTTTATTCATTACTTATGACTACTCGCATTTATTTTTCGTGTTTTTTTAATGGCTTAGAGTGAATTCATTTTTTTAGAGATAATAAATAACAATTATGTGTATAGTAGGATGATCTCGAGGTGAATCAGAGGATTATAATTCTGATTCTAATATGAATCTGAATGGTTAAATTTATGCTTTAATTTCTGTAATAATAAAATAAGTAAAGCAGCATAAAATTAATTTATGGATCATAATTCTATGAATGCATTTTGTGGGTTTGAAATGCGCCGTATTTGGAAAAAAAAAAAAAAATTTCATTCTTATGGGGATGATTCATAAAAAATACGAATATTATTCGCATACTCATAAATATTACACGTGCATACTCAGAAAAAAAATGAATAAACATATTTCACTAGGGAAGAATTGCGAAATTTGTAAGCAAAAGCATATAAAAATTTACATTTTTTCTCTTTTTTTACGATGCTTTGAAATTAATAAAGAAGTTAAGGTGCTTAAGTATTAACGGTACCTTGGCGACAGTTGCGCCAATAAAGAGCACACACGTGCCAACCGCAGCTACAGATTTGACGCCGATCTACACTTAAAATTTTTTTGTTCCAAATAATAAAATACATATGAAACACTTCATTTAAAATCAAAACGCTTTCAAAATATTTTTATTCCAAATAATAAAGATAGGCGACACTTAAAACCGCCAAGTCTGTCGCCAAGGTACCGTTAATACGTAAGTACCGAAGTTAATTATTAAAGTGAATCAAAGTTAACATTCAGAATTAGTAAGTTGAATATTTTTATACATCTTGTAGAAATGGTATCTTGTTTTTTTTTCCTTTAAAAGACATTTTCTAAAATTTTTAATAAAAGCACATTTTATTTACCTTCAGCTCTATTCAGATTTACCCCGTGTGTTTATATCCTAAAGTGTCCACGTGTGTTTAATTGCCTTAAAGAGTTGTTTTCTTACTTCATGTATTCATGACCATGTCTTAAAGAATTATTTCAATTATAATTACATTTATTTAGATTTCTCATCTAAAGAAAATGTTTGTTTTTTCTGTTAGGGAACAATTATGCATTACTTGCACTTGGCTTTTCTTTTCTGTGAACTATGACTTATGATTAAAATAGTCTTAAATTCAAGGCAGTCTTAATGTAGTTTATTAAAGGAAAGAATTATCACAACAAGAGTTCACAACGAATTAACCTTTAAGTTGTGCTTATGTAACATTTTGCCTTTTGTGCTTATATACTTAATATAATTTGGATTTTTTTACTGCACATTATTTGTTGATAAAAACCGTTATATTTTTGCATAGATAAAACTTAAATGTTCATTTTTACACACTGGAAATTTTTTTCTCTAATTTACATTTTATTTTGTAGATTGTAGGATTTTATGTTAGCTTATTAACAGAAGAATATCACAACGAGATGTAATATTTGCTATTTTGTGTAATTACGCTTATGCAATATTTTTGCCTTTGTACACACATACTTAATATAATTTGGATTTTTTTTATTTTTACTGCTCATTATTTGCTGATAAAATCCTTACATTTTGTATAAATAAAACTTAAACGTTATTTTAGCATACTCGATATTTTAACATCTTTATAGAATAGCAGAACCCGGCATACGTTGTTCTACCAAAAATGCATTGTAGAAAATTACATATCGCTAATATATTCTCCATGTTCCAATATATGTGTATACTAATTTTCATGGATATCGTTTGAACGATATATAAGATGAAATGCTGCAGCGCCCTCTGGTGGCAAGTAATAATATAAAGGATAGCGCGGACATATTTTTCATACTCGAATACATATTATTACCAATTTTCATAGCGATTAGTTGAACGGTATAGAAGGTGATATACTGCAGCACCATCTGGTGGCGACTTACAACAAAGGGGTCTTAGAAACGTTCTCCATGTTTTGTCAAACACATCACAAAATTTCATCAAAATACGTCCAGCCGTTTAGGAAGAGTTCAGTGGCAAACACATGTACAGAAAGAAGTATTACTATATGTTCGATAGCTCAGTCACAACAATAAACTCAAGTAATTTTCGACACAGACACGAAGAATGACACAGACATGAATGGAATGTATAATTAGTTCCTTTATTTAGGCAGCTATCAAGCTCGAAGATGGACTGCCACACCGTTCTCTTGGGTCGTAGAAGTTCAACCATTTAGTTTATGCAGCCATCGCTCGAAGATGCACTGCTCACACAACCTTTCTCTTTGGTTGCAGAAGTTCAACTCCTTTTTAGTTCATGCAGCCATCAAACTCGAAGATAGACTGCCACACGACCGTTCTCTTGGGTCGTAGAAGTTCAGCTCATTTAGTTTATGCAGCCATCTTCGAAGATGCACTGCTCACACAACCTTTCTCTTTGGTTGCAGAAGTTCAACTCCTTTAGTTCATGCAGCCATCAAACTCGAAGATAGACTGCCACACGACCGTTCTCTTGGGTCGTAGAAGTTCAGCTCCTTTAGTTTATGCAGCCATCAAGCTCGAAGATGCACTGCTCACACAACCTTTCTATGGTTGCAGAAGTTCAACTCCCTTCTTACATTCTTTTTCTCTCTCTCCCGTCACCTCACCCCCTGCCAGACACCCCCCACAGACAGGATGTTTTTCTGGACATAGGGCGTTGACCTCCCTAAGCAGGGGGGACATTGGTTTCGACGTAACACTATATACTAAAGATTGTTGCATTTGTGTTTGTTAAAGGATGAATTATCACAACGAGAGTTCACAAATCGAGTTCAAGAGTTCATAATGAATTAACATTTAAGTTGTGCTTATGTAACATTTTGCCTTTTGTACTTACATACTTAAATATATCCCCTTTTTGAATTCAGTCACTTTTTTGCAAGTGTGCGATATTTATCTGATGCAAAGAATTGTTGCAGCGGAGACAATCATATAAGAAGCGATTTACAAGCGAAGACAAAAGATGTAAGACTTTTATATTTCGGTTTCTCTTCACGGGTTTTTATCGGTACGAATCCTTTATCTTTAACATGGGATTCATCCTTTTTTATGAATCCTTTATTATTGTACTTCTTTAT